>JASDQU011102513.1:10159-27309 GCA_032191745.1 Picea mariana | reverse complement strand
AGCCATCACTTGGTTCGATGGAGCATCACAATTAGATGGATCTCTTTGTAGGGCGGGAGGCCATATCATCATCAACTCTCACACTTCCTACAGATGGACACTCAACGGCGGACAAGGCACCAACACCAAAGCTGAACTATTGGGGGCATGGGCTTCCCTTATCCTGGCTCAAAGGTTGAACATCGAAGTCTTGCTACTTCTCGGAGACTCTAAAGTCATAATCAACTGGATAAATGACAAGGCTGACCTCCGATCAACAACTCTGGAATGCTGAAAAGAGAGAACCATCGAAGCCAAAAGACTCATCAAGAACCTCTCTGCCTCTCACATCTACAGAGAAGACAATGTCATTGCGGAACACCTTTCAAAATTGGCTTTAACCTGGCCTCACGGTCTCTTAACTATCGCCCGGTGGGAGGATGGCAACGAGGGCCCCTCAACTCTTCTCAAAATCTGATGTAGAAGACTCCAGGTCATGAAATCTTAATTCTAGAAACAACATCATTGTTTTGCATCAGAATTTTGGGCTATTTCGGCGATATCTTTGGAACAAATATAAAAAAGGCAGATTAAAATGGATTATATAACAGGCTACGAGCTGCCATCAGCACACCTACCAGCGATATCTTGTATCGAAGCTCATTATGGCAGCTTATCATGGTATTCTATGACAGCCTGCGATTTGCTTTAAGCATATTTACACAAGTTTGCGAGCTGCTATAAGCATTTCTACACAGGTCTCCATTTTGATGGCAACTGAACCGATGCCATGTAAAAAATTTATATACTTTTGAATATAAAAGAGTAACTTTTATCGTGGAAAAAAAAAAGTGGAAACAACCTTTAGATTATGGGGGTTTTCCACCATAATTGTCCATACTGTACCATTTTCTATACTATCATAGATTTGCCAATTCTATTCCTTTCGATCAAAACTATGGGAGTCGAAATTAAGAGTTTAGGCTTGAAAATAGATTTATATCATGAAAAAATAAATAAAAATTAAACAAGAAAACCTAACATGTACATCTATGGGAGCCAAAATTAAGAGTTTACCCAATTTGAAGATATACAGGCAATTTGAAAATAGATTTATATCATGGAAAAAATAATAAAATTTAAACAAGAAAACCTAACATGTATTTATGTGGGAGCCAAAATTAAGAGTTTAACCAATTCGAAGATAGATTTATATGATGAAAAAAATAATAAAAATTAAACAAGATAATCTAACATGTACATCTTTGTTGCGCCACTGATATACAAATCTTTCAATCATGAGCATAATATGCAAACAAAACACTGAAAATGTAAGCAATGCATGTGGAATGAAGCAGTTAGAGCATTCAAGTGAAAACACTTACTTGCTCAGTAACCCATTGTGATGTTTAGTGGATGGGTTTCATAAATTAATTGATACTTAGATATTCTTGCAATCCATCAAGCCATTGATGTTGTCAAAAGCACTACGAGTTTTAACATTATTGAAAGATGAGAGTCAATTAAGTTGGGCATAAGTAATGGTTACTATTCCATGCTCACTATTGCTATGGAATTCTAGAACCCTTTGTTGTGTTAATAACGACATAGTTTGAGAAGGGAGGGTCTAGAAATGGTTGCAAATCTCTTACCAATGTTGCTATGACTTTGTATGTGTCTGTCATTGTAGGTCCTCTCTTGCGCCTTTCCTCCTATGCTCTTTCTCTATGTCTTGTCTTTGGGCTTGGGCTAGGTTATCGTGGGTCTCTCTGTCCCTCTATTGTAGGTGGGTGGTGGCTTGCTTTGTCCCTCTTTCATGGTGTCAATAAAATCCAAGTTTTGGTTATTAGTTTGGAAGTCCACATCCTTGTGAAGACATATATTTTATATAGGTTATAACATATATATAATTGAAATATATGCAATATATATATTTCATATATTTATGCACAAAGATTCGAATAATTGAAATATATATCAACATATATAGTGTTCTTTTTAAGTGGCCCCCACTTGTCTTCCCCTTCCTCCACTTAGCTCATTCCCTTCGAGTATTTTTATCACGAATCTCCTCTTGTTATCTAGTGGGATAGCTCCAACGTCTATGATGAAATGCCTTCAACACCATCTTTGAGGCCATATGCATGAATGTAGTTTCATTTTAATAATAAATACTACTATGCCTCTTAATCATTGAATTTGGGGCAATTTTAGTACACTGCAATTAGTTTATCACTTGGATGGTGATTAAATCTAGGCATATTTTAATACAAAAATATTCTTGACTTGCAAATATTATAAAATTAACCAAGCTAATTGTAATTGTCTTTCATGACACCCATTGAGCATGTGCGTTCCTTGGGTAGATTCAACAACGAATGGACAAAGAGCACAATGAAGGAATCAATCGATTGGATGAACGAATGTGTTTGGGTGTGGCAAAGATCACCTTGGGTGCATGACGATGACATGTGACATGAAGGGGGAGCACACTTTACTTTCCTTAGAATGATTGACAGAGACTTGGATTTCATTTGAGTAAGGGAAGGACCACTTGGGAGCATGCCCAAGGAGTGGACCTGTCTTCCCTCATCAACATGGGCATGCTAGAGAGGTTGGACAACCCCATCAACACACTCACTGATCCAGGTGGATATAGGTGGCCACCCATTTATTCCAACAGGCTCCTCTTGTTCATTTTTAGTTCAACAAGTTCTTCTGTACTTCTTTGTAATTGTTGATTCTACACTTATGGGGTTCTCTAAATCCCTACACATCTTTCAGGTGGATACTAATGGACTCTCACCTAATCCAAATAGCTTATTTTGTATGTTTTCATGTCGACACATCTTGTTGTACTTTTAGGGCTGTTTTGGAGCCCTAAACAATGTTTTTTTGGCTCTCCATGGTCAAACTGTAGACAGATTATAGTTTGACGACGTAATGTGTAATGCGTATTTCTCTGAAAGACCTTTCCAACGGGCTACCATGCACCTAAAATGAAGGTCATATGCAAAAGTTATGACCCCAGGAAGTTGAGGTACCAACTTACCCATAGGGTCCCACATGACTTTTGACGTTTCACCTCATAGGGTTAGGTTTTTGGATGTATAGGGTTTTGGCATTCATAAGTAATATCAAAAAGGTCTATGGAGCCTCATTGTAATCATTCTTCTCAGACAAATGTGCATAGCATCTACATCTCTTCTCAGAGATAACTACCACCATTCGAGAAAGTGTTTTAGTTCTGTAGTTTTACAGTTTCATCCTATTTCATTTATTCAATAAAAGATATTTTTCATTGGATATATGTGTTGTTCTTCATATCTTTGTGTTTATTGTATTCAGTCTATTAATAAATTCATTCTGCTCCTAAATGCGGATCAGTGGTATCAGAGCGGTCTACTATTCATTTATTTTTCTTCATGCATGTCCCCGACAATATCTGGGTACAAGAAGTTGGGACTCGAACCAATCGAGTCGTTTCCAGATCTGTTGTGCCAAGCCCGACAACAACCCATGGGAGACGAAAAGAAAGATAATGGAGCAGGAGATCCTTTTAAAATGTTGCTCGATGAATCCCTTGCACGACAACGGAACAAAATGATGGACAACTTTGAAAAGATCCTTTGTCGACTTCCCACAAGAACAACATCTTCATCAATCGGCTATGCAACCCCCTTCAAGGTATAGGTAAATTTTGATATTCCATTATTTGAAGGACTGATAGATGCGGATGTTGTAGATAAATGGTTGAATCTACTCGAAGGATATTTTTCGGTCCATGATTTTTCCGATAGGGAAAAGATTACTTTTGCACTTCTCAAGGTCATTCCCCATGTTAAGGATTGGTGGGACACTTACTCTGAGCAAAGGGCCATAAAGGAATTTGCAATATTTTTGGTAGTGTTGCCTACCGCTATTTCTTTAATCTCTACTAAAAAATGCAGTAAGGTCATTTCACAGCTCACAATTCGTCTTCTTTGTGATCTGTGCTCATAGTAAGAAAAAGGTTTCCACTACATTCGTGGCCTCTACATAGAGCCTCTCTTTATAGTAGAAGTAAGTGGACGGGAACGTGGAAGAATACAGAGACATATTCTCCTCACTCACCGGGGTACCGATGCACTACCAAGTCAAGCATCCAATTGATATGACCCCTGGTGCACCTCTACCTAATGGATCAGTATATCATCGCTCACTGATGGAAAATGACAAAATCAAGCATCAGATCCAGGAGCTTCTTCAAAAGGGGCACATCACACCCAACTCCTCCCTTTGCGGAAGCCCGATTGTATTGGTGCAGAAGAAGGATGGGACTTGGCGACATTGCAATGATTATAGAGCCTTAAACAAAATCACAGCAATGAACAGGTACTCAATTCCTAGGATTGATGACCTTCTTGAACAAATCAAGAGGGAAAATTTCTTCAACAAGATTGACCTAAAGTCTGGCTACCACGAGGTTCCCATCGAACCAACTGATGTATGGAAGACAACCTTCAAATCTAAAGAAGGACTCCTCGAATGGCTGGTCATTCCCTTTGGCTTAACAAATGCACTAATGACTTTCATGAGGTTGATGGATGATGTATTGAGACCCTTCATCACCTCTTTTGTGGTGGTATATTTGGATGACATCCTCATCTTTTTCAAAACTTGAGAGGCACACATGTGACATATTCAGTAGGTTTTTAGCACTCTGTGGCAGCAGAAGCTATATGCCAACTTGGAAAAATGCTCTTTTGGCATGAACATGGTCCAATACTTGGGCTATATTGTTGATGAGCATGGGGTAAATGTTGATCCAGCTACGATCCAAATCATCTGTGACTGGCCATCCCCGACCACACTAATTGAGCTTCAGAGCTTCTTGGGACTGGCCAACTTCTACCGATGGTTTGTGTTGGGATTCACCCATATTGCATGGGCCCTCAGCCAGGTGACTAAGGGCAGTGGCAGGGAAAAGTTCGTGTGGGGGAAGGAACAACAACGATCATTCGATGATATGAAGCATCGCTTGTGCTCAACTCCAATAATCTCCTTGCTCAATCTGCAACAACCGTTCAAGATTGAGACTGATGCATATGCCTATGTTGTAGGCTCATTTCTCACTCAACACAGTCATCCGGTGACATATTATAGTGAGACACTCTCATATACTTTCCAAAAATACCCCACCTATGACAAGGAAATGTATTCCATTGTACAATCTTGTCGTCAATGGAAACATTACATTCTAGGAAAGGAGACGATCATCCACATTGATCACAAGCCTCTGTAGTTCATACAGACACATGGGAAATTTCAAAACGACCACCATCAGAAGTGGTCCACCTACATGCAACAGTTCCATCTCAACATCAAGTATAAGACAAGGATCTCAAATTGTGTCACTGACTCCCTTAGTCGACCTGCCATGGATACACCCAACATGTTTAGCCTACTCCATACTAAACAACCACGTTATGATGCATGGCCTTGGAAGAAGTTATGGATAGTAGTTATCTTACTCTATACTAAACAACCACGTTATGATGCATGGCCTTGGAAGAAGTGATGGGTAGTAGATAACTATGCCATTTGAAGAATTGATGGATTGTTTAATAATAGACAGCCAAGTTATGATGGCATACATTGTGTATTGTGTATGTTCCACGCGGAGAGATTCACCCCCATATTTAATTGTTCTTATTTATATTACTGGAAGGCAACGCGTAGAATCTCACGTAACTGATGAAAGATGATGTTTTATTTCGCCGATAAAAGTTGACATTTCAAGATGCGTTTTATTACGCCGAAAGGTGTACACCTATTGACAATGGGTATATTTAACATGTTTTTAGTGCTTAATCATCTCTGTATGGACAAGATTAAATATTGATGGAATATTCTTAGTCGTCCTAATAAATCAATGGTTGTGATTTCAACCACTAACTTCCTCACTATTATAAAGGCATATGTTCTGAGTGATTAACCAAGATTAAGGTTTCGTTATAGTGGAGAGATGCTATATACATCCATGAGTTTCATTTTATGACCACATTTCATTTTATGGCCACGTTTCATTTTCTGGGTCAACTGAAACCTTTCAGCGTTCACCCGCCATGAGTTTGTGGTTATTGGTTTCATATTTTTTACTGTGTTCATGGGTCTGTTCTGTACTATCGATCGGGGGTTATTGGGTTGTTTACGGCATGTTGTCAGATACTATTTTGTATGCTTATACTTATTTCCTTAGGCATCAACAATATCTTACTGAGATGGACAGGGGAATTCATATAGCGACAGTGCATGATCGATTTCTGCAGGCCAATTGGATCAAAACGTTTCATGAAAATACAAAATTGTTTCGGTAATAAAGTATTAAAACTTATGTTCAGACTTGATTTTCCTTAAGAGTTTGCTTTGAAATTTCTTCTGTGCAAACCTGATTTTCATTAAAATTTTGTGTTGATATAATTATTATTTGAAAGGACTATACATAGTTAGGTTTAGTCATGTTTTTAAGGTTGGTGATTCTCTTCTTACTGTTCAAGAGAATTACTATGTTCAGATTCATTTAAAGGGCAATTTTCCATAACATTAAATAAAATTTACTTTGTTACATAAGTTTAATTTTAAAATGGAACTTATGTTCCATTTAGATTTATGTTGTAATATAAATTGCACTCTTTGAAATTAAGGTTTTGCTTTTATATATATATATATATATATATATATATATATATATATATATATATATATATATATATATATATTTATNTTTTTATATATATATATATATATATATATATATATATATATATATATATATATATATATATATATATATTTATTTATTTATTGCAATAAGGGTTTATATGGACATTTTTTCACTCACGATTATGGCCTCAACATTGTTAATGTTATTCAAAAACGCTCTTTTTCAATAACCCATGGATAATGTTAATGAAGAGTGGCGTATTCGTTATGAAACAGACATATAAGATTAAATATTTTTTATTTTTTAAATTTTGTTTTAAATATTTTTATGACAACACAGTTTGAATTTGGTGAAAACATTTCATCCATGTGCAGATTGTTCTTTCATCCAACATTAAAATTGACCCTACCAAAACCTACCTTAATTTAATTAATTAAAAAAATATATAAAAAAATATATATTTTTTTTATCTCTTTTCAAAACTGGAACTGGAATGTAAAGGCCATCCGAAACAACTAGAGAAGATAAACAAATGCCGTTTGACTATTTTAGATATATAAAAAGTTAGCGAATAATAAGCGCCCTGCCGTAGGTGCTTATTACTAACCTTAAACGTCGATAATTATTTCTACCCTAAAAAGTCGGGTGCTTATTGCTCCCCTAAAAATTCGATAATTGGTACGAGTGATAAACGATTAAGAAATCGAATCCTCTATAAAACTGATAAAATATTAAGAAATAAAATCCTCTATAAAACGAACAAGAGGAGCAGAAAATAGATTAGTAGAGTGAGTGGGTTATTGTTGATCGTTGGCAGAGGGAGTATGTCGGACGAAGAAAACAACCCACTTTTGTACGACCCACTTTTGGACATCCAACTATTTCTTGGATTATGGCAGATCCTCAGTTACACACTAGTCGGGGCGCTCCTCGTAGGCGTGTTAAAGAGCTGCTTAGCGATAACGATCTTCCGCCCTTTTCCTTACGCCGATTTGCGACGCCAAGGTATACGAGGTTTTATCTTCAAGGAAGTCTGTTGCGTTGGACTGACGAAGGCAGCAGATCACCGGATGGTCACATGCCGCATATCTCATGACATATCTGAGATCAAATATCGCTACTTGGTAAAAGATTTCCATCAGAGAGAAAAGGAATGGAAGGAAACATGTTTGTGAATGAGCGCATGAAGTATTACATCACAGACAAAATCTGGGACTCTCTTCTGGAAATGTAAAACATGGTAAATATGCGCCCCGAGACGGTGTTTGTGAAAGATTATAAGAGAATTTGGCTACAGGTGTGGTCATGCCTTTACATGAAGTGATGGATTCTCTGATTCTAGACAACGTCGTTATGATGCATTTAAACCAATTTGAATGGCATGATTGCTTTTTGCCTATAAATTTCTTTCACTCGGTATACTCGGCATGGATAATGCCAAATCTTTTTAACTTGTTGGCATTATATTTCCAAGCAAAGAGTTCATATTTGCAAATTACTTTGCATTAACCGTTTATGCAGCGACGCTGGAGTTAGCGTTGAGCTATAGCACAAAAGTGAATGCGCTTTTGAATGCCCCGCTCCATCTCATCGTTATAACTCTTTCCTTCTTCATGCATCTCTTATTTGACAAAATGATTTGTCTTTTGAAGCATTGGATACGTAACCACATCCCTGACTCGGTGAAGGTGAAGCTATACTACTCATTCCGGTACTTCGTGGATGAGGAGCCCCCCCACGACATAAAGTCAAGGCACGATATATGTGTAATCATAGGCGGAGGTACGAAAGCTCGCCGCGAAGATGAAACTCTGGTTCCTTGGTTATGCTTCAGCTCAGAAGAAACACAGAGGACTTTTAAGTGTGGCCCCATTGTCATCGACTCCAAATTTCAGGCAGGTAACAAATGCCACATATGCTTCACCGTGTCAAAAATGGCGCCTTTAGAGTTTGATGTGGATTGTAATTGGGATGAGTTTGTAAAGTTAGTCACATTCCTTGACTGTATAAAGGAATATCCATTAAGTTCATTGAAATCTTATGATCCCCCATTCAAGCCTAGTCTTTCAGAGTTTTTGGAAGTCATTTTAGACCCTAAAGTTCAGACGCCGTACAACATGGTGCATTCTCGTACCTTCTGGGAATCTGTTATGTGCTATGTACAAAATGGATATCCACCCATATACCGACTCGATTTGAAAAATGTGCATGTGGAGTATTAGACTTTTACAATTACTTCTGTAATTAATATCCTGCACTGATGCAAGCGCTCTTAATAATTTTCTAATAGAAAAGATCTGAAGATTGATATTTCAACATATTCATTGTTCATTGCTTTCCCTCTTCCAAGTTACAACATCTCTCTCACAAATTAGATTTTATATTTCATCTTGTTCATTGATTTCCTCAACTTATAACATATGTCTCACCGCAGGAAAAATAAAAACAATTTGTATAACCTTTTTAAAATTCTATAGTCTAAATGTTTTAGGTTTTGGTTTTATTTGGAGGATATTACTTGTTTAATTTGGTTTGAAATTTGGCTGGAAATTGTTGCATCTGCAAACTTGAATGATTTTTTTTGTCTTTATAATGAGAATTATAGAGTGTTTCAAGAGTTTTTTAGCAATGCTGAATTCATTTTTTCATTCAAAAATGCAATTTAAACAACACAGTATATATTCTTTTATTTCAAATTATTTATTTTGCTAAGTTCATCGATCAAGCAAAAGTGCTAAAAATGAGATAAAGGGGAATTTGTTTGCTAATTTGTAGATCGCAGAAGTTCTGGTGTTGTTTGTAAGTGGTAGAACAATGGAAACGCAATGTTGAACCCGCCTATCCGGGAACCCGCAATCCAAAAAGTTTGTTCAATATGAAACGGGGAAGCGGTTGGTCGGGCTAGTGATACAAAAGTAAGTGGAAATCTGAAGACGTGAATCCACCAACTCCCGCACCTAGACATCTTTCGAAAAATGAGTAAGTAATGAGAAAGGAAAAACAGAGGGAAACAATAGAGTGGATGGCAATATTCGGAACCAGGAAAGGGTGTAAGAAAGCTCCATTAATGGTATTAACAGTAACTATGAAGTGCATTAAACATGCGAATAGGTTCTTCAATCAAGGAATGAATACAATAAGCCATGCCTGTTGTTCCTAGGATCTGTCTGTATAAGAGAAGCATCAAAAAGCTACAAGAAAAACATTTTTTGGATGTTTAAGTAAAGTTATTGTACTGTCAACTTCACCACAAGTACAACAACGACGAATTTTAATTTTTAATGTCATCTATAGTTCCATTGGACTTTGCATAGTATATATTCTTTTATTTCGAATTATTCCAGGAGATTAATTTTGCTAAGTTCATCGATCAAGGAAAAGTGCTAAAAATAAGATAAAGGGGAATTTGTTTGCTAATTTGTAGATCGCGGAAGTTCGAGTGTTGTTTGCAGGAGGTGGAACAATGGAAACACAATGCTGAACCCGCCTATCTGGTAACCCGCATTTCTGAGAACCCGCGATCCAAAAAGTTTGGTCAATATGAAATGGGGAAGCGGTCGGTCGATCTAGTGATATAAAAGTAACAGTGGAGATCAGAAGACGTGAATCCGCCAACTCTCGCACCTAGACATTTTCTGAAAAATGAGTAAGTAACCAGAAAGGGAAAACAGAGGGAAAAAAGAAAGGGGATGGCAATTTTTGGAAGCGCGAATTGGTGTAAAAAAGCCCCATTGATAGTCTTAGCAATAACTATGAAGCGCATTAAACATGTGAGCAGGTTCTTCATCAAGGAATAGATACAACGAGCCATGCTTATAGTTTCCAGGATCTATTTGTATAAGAGAAGCGTCGAAAAGCTGCAAGAAAATCAATTTTGGGATGTCTAAGTAAAGTTATTGTACTATCAGCGTCACCACAAGCATAAAAAAGATGAATTTGAATTTTAATGTCTTCTCCTTGATATGATTGTTCAATTGGACTTCGTATAGTATATATTCTTTTATTTCAAATTATTCCAGGAGATTAATTTTTCTAAGTTCATCTATCAAGGAAAAGTGCCAAAACGAGTCACATTCTACATTTGAGTCACAGAGCTTATATTAAAGTGCAAATCATGTCCTCTATAGTCTTTAAGATCATAGAAAAATTGCGAAGATACTGAATGTGTTATTAATTTTCTAGAACGAAGCATACAACCAAGAACCAAGTAAACACCAAATGTATTGAAAGTTGAGGCAGAAGGCAACGCATGAACATAGAAGGCATCAAACAAGAACCAAGAAGGTTCCATAGAGCAGTATGCATTGACCTTTGCATTAAACAAGTTGTTATACAAAAATAACACACTGTGGCATTAGTTTTCTCTTACATCTGGTATATGTTCCCACAAGAAAATATCCGGGGCCATGGGACATGAACAAAAGTCTTCCAAATACAAGACATCAAAAAACCAGTGGAGCTTCGCCACTGCATGCTAGCTATAACCAGACCTCAAAACGGGGAACAAGAAAGTTGTCGATTACTATTTTACCATTAAACAAGATCACTATGGACATTTTCTTCCGATAGTGCCATGGTCTATCACTACCAGTTTTAACAATGTCAAATTTCCAATATTATTGGAAATGCCTGATGGCTATGCCTATAGGAGCAAAATATTTCGACGGTTCAAAATATGGGCCTGAGTTAATTATATTTGGATACATTTTATGGTGTTTTCTCTTATGCTTCCCATTTCTAGACTGAACAATCTTATGCACATGTACATCACCAACAACTCCCCAATCTCTATGGCAAGATCTAAAAATCTCAAGCTCATATTTCAATCCATGCTGAGTCCTTTTTTTTTCAATTAGGGCATTGAGAAAATGCAGATACCATACCATAAATGTATAGTTGGAGACCATTTTTTTTTATTCGAGTACTCCAAAAAGATGCAGAAATCCTTGCATGGCTATATAGTTGGAAGACAATTGTTCAATTTGGGCACCCAAAAACGTGCAAGCACCTCCATCAAAGCCACAACCAACCACCATTAATTATTTTTTTTAATTTTCACGCCGCAACAAATATGCAAAATTATTATTAGGAGATGCAAACAAAATATCAAAATAACAACATCGATTGCATTTGTAATTAGATTACCCTTCTTCTTTCAAGTGCACAAGAAGAGACAAAATCTATAGAAGGATAATTTTACAGCTATAGATGTAAAATCCAATGAACTCGACTCCGACGAACATTCATCTGGGTGTTGAAGAGAAATTATAGACACACATGAGATATCTTCATTTCCTGCCAAAGCATGATATGATTTTTTTTTTCTTTCAGCCGACATGCAATATTGCATTATCCTCATTTAAGGTAAATTTGTTATGTATCTGAAAGTTGCACAACATGTAGACACTCTTTGCATTTTTTTGTAGGTATGCTTCATATGAAAATTATGCTAACCGAAGAAGCACATCTTGTAACATAGGCTGTCTAATTGTGCAATGCATGGTTGTGTTTCCCACGGTTGTGATGGAAGCATCAAGGAAATGTCTATATATGTATGGACATTTTTTACTGCATCACAGACAATCAATTGTATTATCACTTATGAAAGCAGAAGAAGAAACAAGAGAGTTGCATCTAACACATACAGGCTCGAAGGGGGTCGAGTACACATTTGTTGCAACCAAAACACCCTCAACCTAGAAATGTGAGCATAACAGTTAATACATTGAACAATATAATATACAACTGCACCAAAGAAAGAATAAAAATACAAAAAAAAAATGCAGAAGTTTGGTGAAGGCTATTTATATGAGAAAAGAGAGGATGAATTTGTATATGTATACGAACAATAGTTGTAGAGCTAGTTAGTCTCTTGAGATCCTGTACTATGTATGCTCACAATTCAGTTATAAATGTTGCTTGGGTTGTGCGAAAGATCATTTCTTTAACATCTCTTTTCTTTGTTATATTTTTGAAGAACATAAGTGGAAATTGCCCCTTATGCAATTGTTGTTCCATTGATGAAAACAAATTTGAATAGGTATCGAAAAATTGCAGCTGCAACATGGAACAATGCAATATTTTTGTAACTTAACCGAGATACATGGACATGCAAAAATAAAGGACAAAACTGGATATGGAGAATGGTACCATTGCCTTGTCGACTCTCCATCTTTTATATGGAGAATGTGTTGCGAGCCAAGTTTTATCGCGAGTGTGACAGCTGCGGCAATGGTTCCAATTGAGCAAATGTCGTTTCTCTGTGCAAGTTGGTTGATAGTTGTGTACGGGATGAAACAATATTCTGAACAAATAGCGGGATTTTTTTCCACAATACTTGTTTCGTTGAGCAATATAATCCGATCACAATCACCACGGTCATATATTGTTTTGAGAAATATATTAAAATTTGTAATGGATATCCCATTACCTAGCAATATCTTTTATGCATGTTTCTGGACAAGTTGTGTGGTAATAGTCAGTGTGACTGTCATCAGGGCCTCCTTGTCTATCATGTCATCATGCATAATGGATCTACTTTTGTCAAGCAACAAAATTTTACAGTAGAACAAACGAGCACGAAACAGGTGCCAGATGTCGACTTCATCAGACACGACAAACAACACAACCACAGGTCCACTCGCAGGTGTAGGACCCCAAGACCACAAAGCAACTCCAACTGTCGGCACAGGACCCCAACCCTGCAAAGCCGAAGTAAACAAAAGAAAACAACAAACAACAAACCAACGAGAAAGAACCAATATGCCGAATTGTAGCCCAGGGCCGCAAACTCGCAAACTTGAGCCAAACAACAACAACTAGAAATCGACGAACTAGCGAACAAGCAACAACCACCAAACCAGTAAAAAACATATGTATCTCCAACGATTACCAAAATGTAGCAGAATCACAAAAGGAGCCGAAAACATATGACAAGCATGCCAGTAGAAATAAGCAAACATTCATACTTGCAAACTGCAAACACTGAACAACAAAGAAGGAATAGAAAATGAAACTATGGTATCGAAACTTACTCTGAAACGATGAATGACATAAGTGCAAGCCGAATTGTGAGTGCAACACTTGGACCTCGCAAAGTAGAAAAAAAAACCAGATCCAACAGCGAATGTAGGACCCCAACCTTGCAAAGTTGAACCAAACTACAATAAGCAACAACTGACGAACTAGCGAAGAAGAAGCACCCACCGAACCAATAAACAATGTATGTAGCTTCAACGATAACAAAATTGCATTCCAATCTTAGAAGAAGTAGGAAACATACAATGCATATTCAACTAGTGGTGGACAACAATATTGTTCAAATTCACTGCAACATTGTATGAAAATTTTCGAAGAAAAATGTACTACGAGAAACCTATTTAGGTAAACATTTAAGGTTGCTAGGTTGTCTAAGGGCCTCATGGTATGAAAACATTTAAGTGGTCAGGCATGTTTCAGGACCTCGTGCCATGTAAACATTTAAGTTGTCAAGCCTATTCAAGCACCTCAAAAAAAATGTTAATGATCTAAATCTTCAGTATGCAAACATTTCAATACAAATACAAAGGGCTAATAATAATAGGACAAATACACTAATAAAAAAAACAACGCCCATGCTCAGAACTCTCATTTTGTAAACATTTCAGTACGTCGAATATATTCTCTAATGAGACGATGACATATAAGTTTTTATTTTTTTATCAAAAATAATGTTTTTTCTTCTATAGTACAAATAGTACAGATGATGCAAAAATTTATAATCAAAGGGCATATTAATATGAAGTCAATGAATTATTGATCGCTATAGTTCATCTGCGCCTTCGACAGGGACATAAAAACAACACCCATGCTCAGAAATTTCGGTTTGTAAACGTTTCAGTAAAAATGTAATAAAAATTAAAAAGGAGCGTCTAAGCTCAAAACTTTGGATATCTATACATTTACAACATTGGAATCAATGAAGCTGGCAATAAGACATTGAAAATATTCTCCAATAAAATGATGACATATAATTTTTTTTTTTTTATATAGAAAATAATGTTTTTTCTTTTACAGTACAAACAATACAGATGATGCGAAAATTTATAGTCAAAAAGCATATTAATATGAATTTAACAAATTATCGATTGTTATAGTCCCTCTGAACCTTCAACAAAGATTAATAGCTAGTCAATAAAATAAATAAATATGTTGACAAATTGAAACAAATAACTAAAATATCAATGAATTAAATAAATAAACAAATTGCAACTTTGCTGGACAACCATGACCTTGAAAGAAGTAAGCGATAGTATAATGCTCAACAACCACATATATTTAAATCAATCCACCACCGTCACGACCTCTGAAGAAGTGGTGCACTCTTTAATATTAAACGACCAAACAACCTAGACATTGAAAAAAGTAATATTGAACAACCGATGTATTTAAATCATACAATTATGAGCTTAAACGAATCGATGGATTGTTTAAATCGACACAATGACTTTATGATGTGTTTAAACCAATCCACTACAGAACCGTTGTATGATGTGCTTAAATAATCCATTGTCACGACCTTCAAAAAATTGATGGAAATTTATTTTCCAAAACGATGAAATGGCTAAAAATGTCAACGAGTTCCGACGAATGGCCTTGGAAGAAGTGTTTAGTTATAGACAACTATGACATTAAAAGAACTGTTTAATACTACACAACGATTCTAGACGAACGTTGTATGACTTGAAAAAAAATGAATTGTTTAATAGTAGACCTTCACGATGGGAGCAATGGCTGGTTTGAATTTTTTTTAAGTTTTTCATTGCTAGGTTATACACTTTGAGGGGAAGAAAGAACACACCTTGCTTGCCTGTCTTCGGGATGGGATACATAGTTTAGTGCCCGGTGTCCACTCGTTCATTCTCGTTCCTGCCTGCAAGAGATAAATACTTGCTGAATAAATATGGTTTTGAATCCGATATGTAGGTAGGGTGCGAAGGACTTGCTTTAGAGTGACTGCCTATGGGCGCACTTGCCTTAGAGTTCGGTCCTGCCTATGGATGGAGGGAGGACTTGCCTTAGAGTGAATGCCCACTGTAGGGTGCGAAGGACTTGCTCTAGAGTGAATGCCTATGGACGGAGGGAGGACTTGCCTTAGAGTGAACGCCATGCACTTGCCTTAGAGTGAATTGTTTAATAATAGACCTTCACGATGGGAGCAATGGCTCGTTTGATTTTTTTTCAATTTTTTGATTGCTAGGTTATATCTTGTTTTTTGGATTTTAATATTTAATTACTTAAAAGAAAAAATATGTTGTAACTATTGAATCTACTCAATTTGTATATATAAAAGATATTATACAAATATAAAATTAAAATTGACTATAAAAAACATAGTTGCACATTTACTACAATTTCAATATGTGAGTTTGGGAATTAGTTAGGAATGTTTTTAATTGGTTTGGAACTTTTTCCAGAACTTGAGAGCTTTTTGAGAGTTTCAACATCAAATAAATGGGAACTTGAGAACCAATATCTTAAAAAAAGATCTTTAAATTAGAATTATATTAAATTAAAATGTAAATACATAATTACATTTCTTTCAAATATATAATTTCTTTCAAATATTTTTATTATATTTATTCAAAATATCAGTATAAAAGTTAAAACTAAGACTAAACTACAAGTAAATATTATTTTAAAAATTAGTAAAGTAAAAAAACTTAATAATACTCACTTTATAGTTGTGGATATGAAAAACTTTTAATGCATTTATGTTTTCCTTCAAGCCCAAATTAAATATGAAAGTCAATAAATCAATACCATATCCACTACAAGCATTTGCTCCACTTTGTAGTTGATATCAACCAACCATATCATTGACTTTTATTGTGTTTTCGTATTATAAGAGTAGTACTATTTTGTTTTTTTCAATAAAAAAGGAATAATGCTTCAAATTTACAAAGATGTTTAAAGTTTATATATATAAAGTTTAATTTTAAAAAGATGTTAAAATTGTATATATGTATTTTCAATTTTGTTTCTCATTTTCTAATGGAATATTTATTGATATTAAAGTTTCATTATTGTGTTAAATATATTCATATTTAAATTAGTAATTTTAATATTGTAGTTGTTGTAATAAGATAAACATTGTTCTCATTTAACTTCAATTTTATTGAAATAAGATTTAAAATGCATCAATATTTCTATACATTGTAATCTAAAATATTTTTTTTATATATATTATTGCGGCTCTCAAATTCAAGTTTCCTGTAAATTTGAGGGGACAGTTGTTCCACTTTCCCAACATTCCCATATTTCTGAAACTCTTGCAACATATATAAAAATATATCTAAATCTAAAATTAAAATGACCAATAACAAATAAAAATAAATCATTTAATTTATTGAAATTTGGTATCCATCAAATCATCGATCGATAATAGGGTGTTGAGTAGCAAATGACATTCGTTTGACTATTCCAG
>JASDQU011102510.1:16813-28288 GCA_032191745.1 Picea mariana | reverse complement strand
AAGGTGGAAATATAAATTTGAAAACCTTCTTTTATGATATATAATAATGAGAGTTTTGATGTTGTAAAGACAATTTTTTTTATTTTATATGACTTATATTAATGATACATTGATGATGAGTAGATGATTATGTGAAAACCATGCCAACAACCTAATGCATTTTGGATGAAAATTCAAGTGTGTTACAGTAACTTTAATTGATTATTATTATATTTCACATAAAATTTATATTGGAAATTTTAAGAAAATATGAAATAGTGAGTACTCTATATAATTTGTTCATATTTATAAGTATAAGATATTGTTTTGGATTTTAGTTATTTGTGTTGGTGAAGAAGATATTCCATCAAAGATCACTTCATAGTTGAGTTGGAAAAGATTTGTTTCCTATCATGAATGGTATGTGGATTTTATTGCCTTATCATAAATGAGTTGTATATTTTAAATTACATTTTAGTGAGTGGATTTTATATATACTTATATTAAAAAGGAAATAACATTTTATAAATTTGGGTAAAATGTATATTGAAAATTACTCACAAAATTTAACCATCATCAAATATTCAACTTAAATTAAATTTAAAATTTAAAATTAGTGGTAGTACAAATCATAACTTAGAGATTTCATAAAACCTCCCCTAATTACCAACCCATGCTTACTACACCTCAAATAAAGGACAAACATGAATAAGAGTTAGAGAATATACTATATCGAGGTATGTGTGTGCTTATAGTGTACTTAGATAAATCTAATATGGTATCTGAGAATGAAAGTTTTTATAGTTAGTCATAATGCTAGAATTTTTTTGGATTGAAGGTTTGTCTTTATAAATTAAGAGAGGATGGTGACCCTTTCTCCTTCCCTCAACATACACCGTCATCTCTTAATCTATAAAGGCCTTCCCTCAACATACACCATCCTCTCTTAATCTATAAAGGAAAACCTCAAGGTACTCTTTTCCACCTTAAGAGCTTTCTATGTCCCTAATAATAATTGGGAGTTTGGAAACTGATACACAATTCAATACACAAACATTCTAATATAATAATTTAAGTTTACAAAAGTATACATACCCTACCTCCTGTGGATTTAAATTGTATTATCATTAAATTAAGTACAAGTTTATTTATTACAACATTATCTTTTATAAATTATTTAAAAGATTAATTTGATTGATAAATATTTTTCATCATAAATTAAGAATTTTGAAATTATTGTTTTCTAGTAAATTACTATTTTATTATATTAAAATGGAAAAAAAAACTCTCTATCCTAAATAAAATATTATATTTTATAGTTTTAAAAATTTTGAAACTATTGTTTTGTAGAAATTTACTATTTTATTATATTATATTGTAATAGTAAAAAACGCTCTATCCTAAATATTATGCTTTTAAATTATTTTAATATTTTATTATAACGGTATAAAAACGCTCTATCCTAAATATTACGCTTTTAAATTATTTTAATATTTTGTTTATATAAATATAAAATATATTTTGTAACAATTTGTCTAAGCCGAACTTGATCAAAAACTTTATTTGCATCTAACTGCTTTCTACCGGCAATAGAATTTTGATGTAACCTGTTATATGTTTGGAATTGTGTATTTTTTAAATAAAGTATTAAAATTATATTAGCATTAAATCCCTATATCTTTTAGGGTAAGTTTCTTTTCTAATGACAAATTTTAAATGTCATAAGTGTTTGAAGTTTGATGTAACAGTTTTATGTCGTTCAGAATTTTGTAATTTTATAAAATTTTAAATGTCAGAAGTGTTGGAAGTTTGATGTAACAGGTTTATGTTTAGCATTTTGTAATTTGTTTTTATAAAATATAGTTATACCTATATTTATGCCATAAGTCCTTTATGGCAAGTTTATTTGACCATTAAGGATTGTCCTTTTTATCCTCTCAAAGTTAAATAAAATCATTGGTTAATATCTTTGTATTAAAGGTTTATTTTATCTTTTCTCTCAAAGTTAAATAAAATCATTGGTTAATATCTTTGTATTAAAGGTTCATTTTAAAGTTAAATAAAATCATTGGTTAATATCTTTGTATTAAAGGTTCATTTTATCTTTTCTCTCAAAGTTAAATAAAATCATTGGTTAATATCTTTGTATTAAAGGTTCATTTTATTTTTTTCTCTTTTCAGTAAATGAAATCATTGGTTAATATCTTTGTATTAAAGGTTCATTTTATCTTTTCTCTTTTCAGTAAGTTTATTTGATAATTAAGGATTGTCCTTTTTATCCTCTCAAAGTTAAATAAAATCATTGGTTAATATCTTTATATTAAAGGTTTATTTTATCTTTTCTCTTTTCCAACTGAAGTGTATTTATTTTAAAATATTTTTCAAACAGTTAAATGAGTAAAGATTGATTTGATTCACATTAAATGTAGTTTGTTGGCGTTCAACATTTTATTTAGTTTATATATTAATGTCAGCTGAGACCAAAAAAATTGCATAACAAACAAAAGACGGAAGCTGCAAATAGAGATGGAGCCCAATATTTGCAGCTGTTTGTTGGGCTTTCAACGTTTGATTTCATTTATATATTAATGTCAGCTGAGACAAAATTTGCATAACAAACAATATAGGGAAACTAACAAGCATCACTGCAAATAGAGATTGATTTTATCCATATTAAATGTGGAAATAGAGATTGAGCCCAATATTTGCAGCTGGTTGTTGGGCTTTCAACGTTTGATTTCATTTATATATTAATGTCAGCTGAGACAAAATTTGCATAACAAACAATATAGGAAACTAACAAACATTACTGCAAACAGAGATTGATTTTATCCATATTAAATGTGGATGTTGGGCGTTCAACATTTTATTTCATTTATATATTAACGGCCAGTGAGACAAAATTTGCATAACAAACAAAAAACTAAAGCTAGCAAAAAAACAACAGTGAAAATAAATCCAATAGAGTACAACAGTCTATAAATCTGTGGTCACACATAATAGAAAATACGTTGTGAAAAAGGTGAACACCTACATTCCAACGACAATCACAAAATTTCGGAGTTTCAACAGTACAAGTGATCTGTTCCAGCAAACACGTTTTACTATCCAATGTACTGGCCTGTGATCTTGCCTTCCACTATTTCCATGTGTGTCATATCGACCCACCATCGCGCCCAGACCGTCTGTGTGCTCTCTACACTATCGTGCCCTTTCATGCTCGTCGATTCCACCTCATCACAAGGCATGTGGAGGGGTCATATCCACCTACCATCGTGCCCCATGTTGCCTAAGCAGATGAGTCCAGTTTCTTATGGACTTTCCCAAGTTAGCCCCATGTGTGCTCTTGTGCAACTTGAGTCCATGTTGCTCATCTCATCCTCATGGCGTGCTCTACAAGTCATGGGCACAGATCTTCTTAGGTGCATCATGCCCATGGGATGCCCCAAGACTCATTGATGTGCTCTCTATATGAACCTTGGGCATGCTCTTCTTTGTCTTAACAACCCCAAAGTCCATGTTTCACCTTCACTTATGTTGGTCTGGTGGAGGTACCACACACCCTCCTTACCAAAGGCTCTACATCCTCCCTCACCTGAAGTGGTTGTCGTCCTTGGCAACATCCTCAAAATATACTATCTCTTATCTCTACCCAAACTCATGCCTTAATTGTGACTAAGTCCCATGGAAAACCCAAGTTTTCTACAAACTGGAAACCCCGAGTTTCCTGTGAAATGGAAACCCCAAGTTTCCTTGTGAAGTGGAAACCCCAAATTTCCACAATCCAACACAACTGCATTATGCCCAACTCCGCACGATCCGCTTCTTGAGTCATTACAATTGATTCACCCAACTCTAAGGATGAAATCCAACCAACTCTATTGCATTGGGATGTTGTTGCCCTGTTGTGGTCTGGTTCTACTGATACTATCATTGCCTACTATAACTAGTTGTTTCTTCCTCCTTCCCCTAAAAAATTCTCCAAAGTGTTGAACTCTTGCATGACTTACTACTGTGATCATACTACAACTACCTCATCCATGCTTCTACACATTGACGTCCCTCATGCCTTGGAATGATTTGGTAGCTAGTCCAATCATTGTGCCGAATTCATGAGAATGTACTTCCTCATGCCCAAACATAGTCTTTCCATATGCATTGCCATCACTCGTCCAACCTCAAAGAAAAAGGCAAAGTGTTGCAACTTTCCATTAACTGCCAAGTCTCCTCATGAACTCATCATGCCAATCTATTGTCTTCATCGTGCCAAGGTGAGGTCATCTCTCCCATGAGTCCTTCTTACCACCACAACAAATATCTTGACCCACACACTATCTATCTACTTGTCTTAAGTTCTTTCATCCCAAACCAATTCATGTCATGACTCGAAATTGGCGAATCATCATGATGCTCTCCCACCAAGTCACTAAGATGAATTTGCTCCGACGCTGTCTTCCAAGGCACCCCATACCACACTACCTTCATCGTGACAATACATAGTTCCAAGTCTACGATGGAACCTCTTTGCAAGGTGCCCAAGGTGATGTTTCCTAGTTCCCAGTATTGTGCCAACTCTCGATATTCATAGTAAATGGAGTGTACCCAATAATAGCCGCCACCAAGGTTATTGGCATACATAGTGTAAATGGAGTGTACTCAATAGCCACTACCAAGGTTATTGGCGTACATAGTGTATGACTTGTTCTCTATGCACAAGTATCTCAACATGAACCTGACTTCCTTTGGTATGCATCCCAACTCCTCAAGTCATTCTACACTCAGTTGAAAGTCATATGTCCCCATGGATTTCCTACAAAAGTTCACAATGGCTATGTGGTCACGATCCTCCTTTCCCACTTCTTCTACATTTGATTCCAAGTTTGGTTGAGTGAGTGCCTCCACACACTTCTCTGTTTCAACACTTGGAGTTTTTGTTGAAAGTGATTCATCCAACCGATATGCCTCAACCTCTTCGCAAATTTTTTGGCAACAAGGTGACTCAAACTATGTCTCCTAGATGATGTCCTTGGAAAGTGTTGCGATGGTTGACTTCAACTCATCCTCATGTTCTTTCTTACAACACTGCAAACTTCACAAATGATTCATCTTATCTAAGAAAAATTTCACCAAAGTCTCCACTATTGTCAACCCTTGTTTTATTTGACCCAATCCTCCCATGGTCGCGATGGCCAAACTCACCCCTTTTTGTTGCACCACATTGAAAATTTTGTTCGCACTTCCATCAAATCCATCAATTAACTTGATCGTAGACATCTTCGACATTCTTCCAATATTTCTCTTCATCATCATGGGAACACTAGATGTTTTGGCTTCGTCCAAGAACACCAAACAACTCATGTGTGGGAATGGAACTACATTGGAAAATATGAGAAAGTCCATCCCTAAGACCAACATGTGATCATCCAATGGAGCAACCATCAATTCCCAATTTCCAAACCAATGTCCAACTCTCAAAGGTGTCGATTGAACCACTTCAACCACTAGTTCCACTACTAACTTGACCACCTTGTGCATGGTCGTGCTACTCTCAAACTTATGATGGAATGACTTCATGGTCCTCTCACTCACAAAACTGTGGGTTGTTCCAGTGTCCATCGAAGAATCCACCTTCACCCCACTCATTGTCAAATCCACAAAGCAAAGTCCTTCTCCTTCACCTTGTGAACCACGTTTGTGACCTATATCTATGAACTCATCTAGGCATGCTCCCAACGCATGCATTTCTTCCAACATCTCCTTTGAAGGTGCGATCATTTGTAATACTTCTATCGCAGTGATGAACTTCTTTTATTCCTGCTATGCTTAGACTTTTCCCAATCGTTCCTACTTTTCCTTCATTAGACAATATGTTGTGAAGTGGGTTTAGTCGCAAAGAAAGCATCGTACAATTCTACCTCTATGATCAAGTAGTTGCCTTGTTTTGACATCTCCGTTTCCTTAAGCATCCTCCATGCCAAGTGACCCCAACCTTGGCTTCTTCCTAGACTTGTTTCCATCTAAAAAGGCCCTCAACTCATCATCCCATAATTTTGATCTTCCTCATTCTCACACATCTTCTTCAAGCCTTCCCGGCATTGCACCAAGCTTCGATTTGCAATGTCTATTATGAACTGTGATGTCTCATCATTACCTAATTTCCATTGTTTGATCTCACATGCCATCTTCAAGCCTTCCCAACATTGCACCAAGATTCAACTTGCAATGTCCATCCTAGCCTGCACGACTTCCATCTTTTGGTTCAAGTCGTGCCTTGGCTCGCATTGCACAACTCTACCTTCCTGCATGTGCCCAACTCACCCTGACTCAAATATCCACTTCTTTTTTGAACAACTGACACCTTGGTCTCTTGTTGCACCAAGACCACCACACGGTGTTTCCTTAATTCTTTCTTCCCAAGTCCATAGACACCCCAACTTACTCGGTTACTTCACAACTCTTCACATGATCTACTATCACATTCAGAGTCATTTTGCTAGTCCAGTGGAGATCTCGACTTGCTAATGAGTTGATCCAACAAACCTAAGATTGCTCAAATCTTTGCTTACTCTTCCCAAGTGACCAATTGTTCGTTCCAAGGTGTGTGCCTCAATGGAAACTATTCACTTTCTTGGCAGAGAATCTATCCATTATTAACAACTCTGTGGTGCAACTCTGAGTGAAGTTTGTGATTTCGCAAGTGGTCCAACATGTTGCACAACCTTCTACCGTGTCTTGAATCCACAAAATGGAGTGCTTTCCTAAAAAATTCCAAGGTTCCCCAACCAAAACTATCCACAAGTTTGTTCGCAAGTATGCTCTCATACCATCTATCACATTTCCACTCTCTTCTTGATGATCCAACTTGAATTGGCACACCTAATTCACCCAACACATGGGGTCGGTCGCACCAAGATGTTACATTGCAATGGCTTGACCAAACCGAAATTACTTCATACAAACTTTTCCTCACTCAAGGTGAACCCATACTCTACCTTGAGCCAATCACGGAAACTACACTATTGTTATTTACTTAAACAATTGCACAGCTCTCATACTTAGCCAATTACAGAACTAAGAACATGCAACCATTCAATAGAAGAAGAGAGAAGTATGGTTGGGTGACACCAACATGCCTAACACCTATATAAGTCTTTTTATACAAATGTTGTTACAATGCTTATAAGGAGATGAGCTCGTAGCTCTTTACATAAGAATAAAGTGTTCATCCAAGTTGCACCTGACTTTCCTACTAGTTACATGCCTACATCCTCCCTGTTGCAACTAAAATCTGTTTTGTGAACCACCATAGTCACCTCTACATCACATGCACTGCCTTGTTTTACCTTCTTGTCTTGTTGTCGCACTCTCCACCTCCACCTAATATACCTAAACAAAACAATTAGTAAACTCTTCACTCTTTTTGTTCATCATACCTCGCCCAAGATGCAGACTTCATTCTCCAACTCAAGTTTGGTTTTTTTCTCTCAAAAATGATGGTGATCTCTATATATGTGACCACTCAAGTTATGAAGTGTCATGATCCTTAATTTCCCATGGATTTTCGTGCCCATTCATCTTCTTGGGCTGACCCATGACGTGTCTCTTGGTCTGCCCAAATGTCACGCTAAACCCACCCATAGTGTTTGTCACATCTGCATGAACCACTACATCTGCCTAGACCATCGTGTGCTCTCTACACTGTCATGACCTTTGGTGCTCATCGAATCCAACTCATCGCAAAGCATTTGGAGGGGTCACACCAACTCACCATTGTGACCCATGTTGCCTAAGAAGATGGGTCCAAGTTATCCCCATTCTTTCTCTCATGCAACTTCATTCCACGACACTCATCGTGCTCTCTAAGTCATGGGAGTGGATCTCCTTAGGTTCATCATGTCCAAGTGATGCCCCAAGACTCACCCATGTGATCTCAATATGAACCTTGGTAGTTCCCTTCTCCATTTCGAAAACCCCAAAATCCATGTCTCGCCTTTGGCTATGCCAATCAGGTGGAGGTACCATGCTCCCTCCTCACCAAAGAATTTACATTATGCTTTTCTTCTTCTTCTTCTACTATGTTTTGTCAATATTGTAAGAATCAAGGGTATGGTAAGTCAAAATTTTTCCAAATGAAGAAGAAAACATTAATTGTACAATATCCTAGTGAGGAAGAAATTGATGCTCCCATTAAGGTTTCTAGTGAAGATATGATATGTAATGAGTTGAAAGCTCAACTCAATAAAGTCACCTTGCTACAACACTCCACTCGTGAGAGAGCCTAAGATAGCCTATTCATCACACATTGATCTAGATTTATGAGCGGAATGAAATGAATAATAGAATGAATACAATAACATAGAGATATAAAGAACAACAACATATATTCAGTGAACAATAACTTCTATTGAATAAATAAAATAGGTTGAAATTGTAAAACTGCAGAGCTAAAAACAACTTGCTCGAATGGTGGTAGTTATCTCTGAGAAGAGATGTGGCTGCTAGTCGCATTCGTCTGAGCATAATGATTACAATGAGTATCCATAGGCCTTTTTAACATTACTCATGATTTCCAAAACCCTAGACATCCAAAACCTAACCCTAGGATATGAAACACCAAAATTTATGTGGGCCCCGATGGGTAAGTTGGTACCCCAACTTCCCAGGGTCGTAAATTTTGCATACGACCTCCGTCTTAGGCGCGTGATAGCCCATTGGAAAGGTATTTTAGAGAACTACACATTATTCCATCAAAATCTAATTTTTGTCTACTATTTGACTGTGGGAATCCAACAAAACATTGTGTAGGGCCCTAAAACGACCCTAGAAGTACAAAAAGATGTATTGACATGAAAACTTCCAAACTAGCCTAGTTGAATTAGATGGGAAGCCACCAATATCCACCTAGAAACTGTGTAGGGCTTCAAACAACCCCAAAAGTGTAGAACCCACAATTACAAAGAATTACAGAAGAATGTGTTGAATTAAAACTGTCCAAAGGAGCCAGTTGGAATAGGTGGGTGGCCACCAATATCCACTTGGATAACGCATGCTCATCTCTCCCATGCTCTCTCCACTGCTTATATCATCAACATTGGCTCACAAAGAAATTCGATTTCCAGATCCATTAGTGATAAGCCACACTTGGTAGTGGACCCTCATCCTCATCCTTATGCACTTGGATGGAAGGAAAATGGATCATCTAGATAGATCACACACACATGCACTGTAACACACCCAACCCCTAAATACCCTTTCAAGGGATGGGGCATCAAATTTTTGTGTTTCCTTACTAAGCAGAACCATCTTATTCTTCTTCTCCAAAGTTTACATCTACCATTACGTGCCTAAACCTGGATAGCGGGGTCGGCTTCGGGAGTTCCAACGGTATTGTCAAATTCCCAGATCATCGAACAAAGGAGGAATTCAATGGTCCACGTCCTCCGCCTAGATCCTACAGTTAAAAAAGGGCTTGACATGTGATGCATAAATATCCTTTTTCCTAATCCCCGAAGTCTCAAAATATCGCCACGTGGCCATAGTCCTTCGACGATCAATGTTCGGTGTTTATCATTAAACGTCCCTATATGGTACCACACCCTAAATCTTTCGAATTCTAAAGTTATCCAAACTCCCAGGGTCCCGATTATGTCACCATCCATGTTGGCCAGGCAGGCACAAACCAGTGGCTGACACGCGGTGAGTTTCGAGAGGTGACATGTATCCTCCTCATGGGGGTGACATGTGTCATTCTTTAACAGTCGCAAAGGGTGTGTGAATCGACCAAATCTGGGTGACATGTGGCACCTTGGTTGAGGGTCCACATCATCGGGGATGATGCCAATGAGCCACATCAACCCCCATCATATGGTTGGGATTCACCCACATGGATCCATATATCCACGATCCTCGTTACTTCGAAATTTTGACGTTCAGGATTTCAGTGCTTGCAGAATCCTCTCGACACAAATCCCCCAAAGAGCTAAGTCTCCAGACTCTCGTATCTAGTGCCACACTTCCTCTTCCTATCAATGACTGAGATTTATTTTTGCGTTCATGTCTTCAGTGGTTTTCACACCTTGAAAACGCTTGTCCAAATTCCTTTGGAGTATGAAGTATTCTGACCACTAGATCACTTGCCATGTACCTATTCATCCAATGGTCCTCGTTACTTCGAAAGTTCAACATTTGGGAGTTCGGTGAGTATCTATCGGTTTTCCCTCCGGACCACGCCGGATCTATTGCCACACGTACCTAGCATCTACGACCAAGATTTACTCTAGATTGTAGAGCTTCGGGGAAATTCACACATCCCTGTATCGCTAAATACTTAGACTCTCGAATAATCGTTGATCTATGGACACATGTCCCTCCCCTGTCAACCATCTATATTTATGCCACAACTCCGAAATTCGAGAGTTTCGACACTATACCACTCCTAATCTCTCGAAGTATCACTTCACCGAAGCACTTAACACCCCCTTTCCTACGTCTGATCTAACAACTGAGAGAGGTCCACACTGGATCTCTAGATCGACGACCCTCATTGATTCGTGACTTCGGCCTTCAACTACTTTCAAGGATTGTCGAGTCACAAGCTCCGAAGACCCAAAGTCGAAAAAGATAGATCCTTTCGGACTAGTGCACAGTTCCTAGGCCCTGGTCACATGGGTCTCTTAGGAAATATTATGGGCTAAGCACAAATCCTTTTTGAAGAAAAGGGTTTAAGGGCATGGGGCCCTCGATCATATGGGTGAATAGTCTAAAGGAAAATGCCATGCTCACAAAGAATTGAACTTGGCCCTCGCACTAAGGTAACTTCCAAAGGGTTGGAAGGACTTAGACGTTTTCAGTCAATCCTACCCCATCTCTCCTATTGATTCACATCTCATAACTATATAGCAACGAAACAAAGATAAATTGAAAGCCATGAAGTATAGAATTTTACAGAAGCAAAAGATCCTATCTAATAACTGTTCAAATACTGCAAGGATGAATCATAAACACAAACATTTCATCATCACATCCAATATAATACACATAGTATAAAAATACTTATCAGAACTAGAAAATGTGAAGCAATTGATGAAAGGGGTGCTCGTTTCCTCCCAACCATAGGCACAATCACTCCTAACGGATTTACCACTGGCCACCCCCAAGTTGTAGCATGATGCTCTGAGAGAGATTATTTCTCTTTTCTCCATAAAATTCAGGGGTGAAGGTTATTCTCCTCCTCTCGCAGGAACTAGGTGTCTAGTTTTCTCTACTCCAAGCAAGGAGGTCTACACGAGTATTTTCTTAGTCACTTGCCAACCACGTTTATCATCTTGTAGCCAAACCCTGTCCATGGCTTCTTTAATCCAAAATGAGCTTATTGCTCAGTTTTTTTATTTCAACTTTGAAGTATGATTCCCTTCTCTTCTCGGGAGATTGTTTTCTCTACTCCTCTCCCCTTGTAGCCCTGTCTCTATCCCTGAATTACCTCATTTCTTTCCTTCC
>JASDQU011102509.1:25485-37048 GCA_032191745.1 Picea mariana | reverse complement strand
CATAATTTGGACAAAGACATGCCAAGAGGGTACACCAGTTGGAGTTATTAACTTGGGAGAAGACCTCAAGGTTGCTGAATAATTTGGAGGCAAGACTGTGTGGGATTAAACACAGTGAGAAGACAGAAGCTCTGAGGAGTTCTGTAAAACTCTGCCAGGTGGGCATTGAGTAGATGCATTGGTTGCATTTGGGAGGAACTCTGCTGTGAGTTCAAAGAGAACCAGAATCACAGAGGATTCTGAGAGATCTGCCAAGAGGGCATTGAGCAAGTGCATAGAGTGCACAGAAGAAGAAATAACTGTTGAATGTTCTGTGAGAAGTCACTCTGCCAAGAGGGCATTGAGTAGATGTGTAGATAGAGAATAGAAGGAAGAGAACTCTTTGAGTTCTGAAACAGAAGAAGAATCTAGAGAAGGATCTTCACAGGGTTGTTGAACACCCTGCAGACTCAGCAAGAAATTGCTTGAGAAAAGAAGTGCTAGGAGGCCATCAGATTCTCCATCTAAAGGAGAAGAAAAAGGGTCAATTCCTTAAAGGTCGAAGCTATAGGAAAGCTCAAAAGAGATAGCACCTTTAAGAGTGTAGAGACTTTGCAAGGAGTGCAGGAGTCATAGAAACCTTTTAAGGTTTCAGAGAAGACTAAGCTCAGGAGAGAAAGGGTCCTTGAGAATGCAGGAGAGAACCACTGTGGTAGAGCTCATAGAGGGAGAAGAAAAGGTTGAGGCCTTTTGAGATTGGGGAAATCTTCCAAGTTCAGGAAGAATGCGCATGCTCAGGAGGAGCACAACTTTCATCACATCAGGCCAAGAAAGAGTTTTGGAACGTTGGAATTCCACGTCCAGGAAGGAGCAGGAGGTGCGCACAATAGGGGAGATCATGAGTCATCGGATCTCACACAGATTGCGATAGCCATTGGATTGGTTAGAAGTTGCATGAGGTTTAAAACCTCACTCACAGAGTAGTGGACATGAAAGTCCCGAAAGAGTAAACACATCGGGATTTCAGAGGTCTTATTGACAAAGGTCAGGACACTCCACGGTGAAAGCACTAAATTAGTCAAAAGATCACAACCGTCCATCTGAGAGAGGACACGTGTCGTGAGATCACCCACTTCGGGGACTCTGACAATGGGAAACAGAAGAGGAAGGAGCCTTTCAACTTCATCATTGACGGAGTCCCGAAACAATCTAGATCGTCCATATTAGGAGGACATGAGGCAACAATCTAGGATTTTAGGGAAATCTCAAAAGGAAAGGGCATCTCAATATTTCAGCTACCGAGAGGGCGAGAGGTGAGAGTTTGAAACTCTTGACCTAGAAAAACCCAAACAGATCTGAGTTGTTGGATTAGGAGGGGCTTATAGATGTCGATCAGGCTCAGGAGGGAAAGGACCCAAAATTCGAGAATGTATACTTTAGGTTATTGGGTATTGGGAGTACCGGAGGTCAATGAATAATCGTTGCAATGGGATTCACAAAATCGCGAAAGGAGAAGACCCAGGGAGAATAGAATTTTGACATTCCAGGTTTCGACAATTCAGGAGTCAAGTGGACAAAGGGTCCAGACATTTTGGTGTTTGGAAACCCGAAATGGAAAAGAGGAAGGAGGAGACCGGAACATTGCCATTTTGACATTCCAGGTTTCAGCAATTCGGGAGTCACGAGGACAAGGGACCAGGAGTTACACACCGGGAAACCCCAAAATAGGACGGAGGTCTTATAAGGAGTGGTCACATGGATCAGGGCATAGCTAGGAGGGGCTAATGTGACAAAGGCCATTTCATCAATTTGGTATTTTGGTGATCGGGATATCGAGGGGACAGAGGTTCTCGACATTAGAACTCTGTGAGTCTCAAAACCCAAAATTCATGGTCGTGTACAGAAGACCGTGAGGCAAGAAGAAGGACCTATGGATCAGAAATTTGAGATTCCAGTGAGGAATCAAAAGAGATACTTCGTCTCGGGGAATTAACTAAACAATCCTTAGACTGGGATGTTAGGTGTAGGACCTATTGAGGTAGGGTCTTTGGCGGTGCGTCGGCAAGTGGTATCAAAGCTTGAAACTCTGTTTGTATATTTCATGCAGAGAGCAGGAAAGGAAGACAGAGTATTGGAAGCTTTGTAATGATTGTTTGCAGATAGACAACAATCAAGAAGATAGTCAGAAGGACTGTAGGAGAAGCTGAAGCACTCACAGTTGCAGAGTGATAGCAACAGGTTTGCTAGGAGGGCAGACAGATAGACAGAGGGTAGAATGGCTACTGAAGGTCATACGTGTGCTGGAAAGAAGAACCCCCAACAATAAGAGAAAGTTGCATGGGACAAATAATTCACCGAGATAAGAGTGAGAATGGATGAACTTGAATTTGGGATGTAGCAGGATGCCAGGTCGCATTGGGTGTATGAATGGCCCATGAGGATGAAAGAAAAATGGCCAGTCAAGGAGTTGATGGCTAAAAGACAGTGAAGACTGTTAAGGGGATGGTTGAGGCATGATGAAAACCTCAACAGACCAGAGGAGAGGGTTCAGGTATGTGAACTAGAGACTGGGAGAAATCTCAGTGATGCTGAGAATGAAATGAGATCAACTAAAGATCTCAAAGACTGCTAAGAGGGTAGAACAGAATTTCCCTATTTCCAAGAGGGAAATGAGGTGAGAATATTGCAGGATCTCACAGACTATCATGAGGACATCCAGATAATTTCATGTTTCTAGGAAAGAAATGAAACGAGGTCATTGCGGGATCTCATGAATTGCCAGGAGGGCAACAGGAAAATCCCAATTTTTCAGGTGGGCATGGGAACAGAAATGAGGCTATGTGAGAGTCTCATGAACTCGGAGGTGAGTTTGAATCAGTATATGCGGCTGATAGAGAAGGAAGATCAAAGAAATCTTCTAATGATTGGGGGAATTGGAATATTCCTACCATATAGCCAAGATGAGGCAAAAGCTTATGTTGCCGATGAAGCAGCAACAACAAGAGAAGGACAACCAACTATGACTGTCAAAGAAGAATTAGAGTAGATGTTAGAAGCTGCCCAAGTAGAAGAGGAGGATGATCATTCCAAGGAATGGCTCAAAATTTTCAGCAAGGAAGCTGAAAAGGAAATGACTGTATCATTGGAGCTTGCGGTAGAAGAAGAAGAGGAGGAAGTAGATAGCATGAGTTTTGCTAATCCATGTGAACAGATTGAAGCCCTAGAGAGAAGGGTGATAGTGTAGGGCATGCACATCCAACAAGTTAAGTTGGGAGCAGATGAAGAACATGATAGGGGAGATCATGATGATCTTCCCATCTGCAGAAAGAAAATGTAGCTGAGGAGATTGCATGAACAGAACTAGTCATTTTAGAAACTAGACGAGGTGATAGAAGACATCAGGAGGTTGATGTTAGATTCATTAGAGACTGCCAGCAAGGAAAGGCTGAGCAAAAGAAAAGTAGCAGCAGCAGCAGAGCATCAAAAGAAGCAGCAGAAAGATGGAACAAGGAGACAGCTCCGGAAAATTGTTTGGGATCCGGGAGGATTTCAATAGCTGAGGAGGAGAGCACATGAGCAGGAACTCATGAATTTTTCAGCTAAGGAGTATCATGCATAATCATCTCTTCACGTCAATAATCTAGCCAACCAACCCACGTCAACACACGCATTCTATGAAGAGAGGCGCATCCCTCATTTCAAATTTGAATTTGAATGTAATTAAATGAATGTAAGGTTGTTGAGCCGTGAAGCCATGCTTTGTGTAGGCATTAGAGTAGATAGCCTTGAATGTTTGTAAGGTTGAGATCTAGCTCTGATTCTGGACTAGACAGCCCATTCATTGTAAATTGAATAGGGTAGGTGAGTTTGGAGAGAAGAGCTCGAAGAGCCCCCTCATGTAAAAGATCTTTGGATCTCTTTTGGAGTTAGTAGTGGTAGTAGTAGAGTAGAATAGAGAGAGAGTTGAGGAGAGCCGAGACCTTGTTACAGTCCATGCTTAGAACACCTTTGTAAAGAGGCATTTGATATTAATACAAACTAGAACAGTTTTTCCTACATATTATCTGTGTTGTGTGAATGTCTTTGTGTGTTCTATATATACTGTAGATGTATGGATAGGTATTCATTTGCAGGAGTTGTTTTATTTCAGGTTTGGGGATCTTTGAGGCTTCATGCCAAGAGGGCGTGACAGAACTTTGTGGGTTCTGATAGCCAGTGCTTAGAGAGTACCTCCATTTCTATGGAATTTGGACAAAGACGTGCCAAGAGGGTACATCAGTTGGAGTCATTAACTCGGGAGAAGACCTCAAGGTTGCTGAATACTTTGGAGGCAAGACTATGTGGGATTAAACAAAATGAGAAGACATAAGCGTTGAGGAGTTCTGTAAAACTCTACCAGGTGGGCATTGAGTAGATCCATTGGTTGCATTGAGGAGGAAATTTGCTATGAGTTCAAAGAGAACCAGAATCACAGAGGATTCTGAGAGCTTTGCCAAGAGGGCATTGAGTGCATAGAGTGCATAGGAGAATACAGAACTATTGAATGTTATGTGAGAAGTCACTCTGCCAGGAGGGCATTGAGTAGAAGTGTAGATAAAGCATAGAAGGAAGAGAACTCTTTGAGTTCTGAAATAGAAGAAGAATCCAGAGAAGGATCTTCATAGGGTNGGGCATCAGATTCTCCATCTAAAGGAGAAGAAAAAGGGTCAATTCCTTAAAGGTCAAAGCTACAGGAAAGATCAGAAGAGACAACACCTTTCAGAGTGCAGAGACTTTGCAAGGAGTGCAGGAGTCGTAGAAACCTTTTAAGGTTTCAGAGAAGACTAAGCTCAACAGAGAAAACATCTTTGAGAATGCAGGCAAGAACAACTGTGGTAGAACTCATAGAGGGAGAAGCAAAAGGTCGAGGCCTTTTGAGATTGGGGAAATATTCCAAGTTTAGGAAGAATGCACATGCTTAGGAGGAGCACAGCTACCATCGAATCAGGCCAAGAAAGAGATATGGACCATTGAACTTCCATGTCCAGGAAGTAGCAGGAGGTGTGCACAGCAAAGTAGATCATGAGTCATCGGATCTCACATAGATTGTAATAGCCGTTGGATTGCTCAGAAGTTGCATGAGGTTTAAACCCTCACTCATAGAGTAGTGGACATGAAAGTCCCAAAAGAGTGAACACATTAGGATTTTGGACTTCGAGATTTCATAGGTCTTGTTGACAAAGGTCAGGACACTCCACGGTGAAAGTCTTGAATTAGAAAAAAGATCGCAGCCATCCATCTGAGGGAGGACACGTGTCGCGAGATTGCCCACTTCGGGGATTTCAACACCGGGAAACAGAAGAGGAAGGAGCCTTTTGACTTCGTCATTGACGAAGTCCCGAAACAATCTGGACTGTCCATCTTAGGAGGACACGAGGCAACAATCCAGGCTTTCAGGGAAATCCCGAAATGAAAGGGCATCTCGGTATTTCGTCTATCGGGAGGGCGAGAGGTGAGAGTTCAAAACTATTGACCTGGGAAAACCTAAAAGGATTTGAGCCATTGGATCAGGAGGGGATTAGAGCCATCGATCAAGCTCAGGAGGGAAAGGACCCAAAATTCAAGAATTTGTACTTCGATTAACTGGGTACCGGGAGTACCAGAGGTCAACGAATAATTGTTGCAACGAGATTCACGAAATTCCAAAATCATGAAAGGAGAAGACCCGGGGAGAATAGCATTTTATCATTCCGGGTTTCAGCAGTTCGGGAGTCAAGCGGACAAAGGGTCTAGACATTTCGGTGTTTGGAAACCCGAAATTGAAAAGAGGAAGGAGGAGACTAAAACATTGCCATTTCGACATTCCGGGTTTCGGAAATTCGGGAGTCAAGAGGACAAGGGACCGAGAGTTACACACCGGGAAACCCTGAAATAGGACGGAGGTCTTATGAGGAGTGGTCACATGGATCAGGGCATAGCTAGGAGGGGCTAATGCGGCAAAGGCCATTTCGGCAATTTGGTATTTTGGTGATCAGGAGATTGAGGGGACAGAGGTTCTCGACATCATAACTTTGTGAGTCTCGAAAACCAAAATTCATGGTCATGTACAGAAGACCATGAGGCAAGAAGAAGGACCTGTGGATCGAAAATTTGAGATTCCAATGAGGAATCAAAAGAGCTACTTTGGCTCAGGGAAGTGAATGAACGATCCTTAGACCGGGAGGTCAGGTGTAGGACTTGTCGATGCAAGGTATTTTGCGGTGCATCGTAAAAAACATAGCTGATGAAAATGATCTTAAGTGTTCTAAAATTCCAATGAAACAAATTAGAGATGTGGATCTACAATTTGAAGAAAAAATCTTAAAACTTCATCCACAAATCATACCTTATCCACAGGAGGAAAATTTAGATGATCGTATTATGTTGAAGGATTTATCACCAGAACAGAGTGAAAGTATTAATGCAAGTGAAGAGGAATGTCTTGAGAATACCATTGTTAATTATCATAGCTCAAGATAATATTTTCATGTGCTCATTTCTAATTCATTTTACTCTTTATATCCCGATCTCTTCATAGATTATGGTGTGCATGATAATTTACACATGATATCTTACTCTTTTCCATCACAAATGGATCTATTCGATATGCCAAGATTTGGTGAAACTAATTTTGAACATAATATTTATGAAGTTAGATTCAACGCTTTTTCATTTTCATCACTTGCATGGGAAAAATATGTGTTGCAAGATGATTCTACACAATTTATTTTTGAAAAAGATAATGCACTCATTCTTATGGAGATCAAAGATTATGCATTGCATATTCATTCTTTGATTAGTTCAAATATTAATGATTATGCTTTTCATTTTGAAACGATCCATCTCATCAAAGGAAGTGTTCAAACTAGTAATCTAATTGTTGTCATGAATCCTCTTATGATGTGTTCCCCATTGACAGATCTAGTTCGTCGAAGTCATAGTTTGCATTCTAATTTTTATGACGGGATCTTAGAATGGCTTGAGGATTCATATCTAAAAAATATTCATAATAAAGGTAAAGTTATGATTTCTTTGTTTTTAAATGAATATCTAGGAGGTAAGCATGACATGATTTTTTTAGATCCTCCATGTGAAGAAATCGATGATCACTTGGAGAAATGTCAAGAGGATGGGGCACTTCAGCCTTGGCCCATGGTTATGTCAGGTCCCCAAAATATTGACAAGTTTTCCAAACTCACTTACATTCATCCATGCCATTATGACCCTTACTATGACAAAATTGCAAATTGGCTAGATGGTTCATATATGGAAAAGTTTCAAAAGAGTGGTAAAGTCATGCTTGCTTTGTTTTTAAATGAATATATAGGAGGTAAGCATGAAATATTTCTTTTGTATCTACAGGTACTACATTTTTTATTCTGATATTCAAATTTCTATGCCTTTCAGGATCGAAGATGCTCTTGTGGCTGCACTGGAAGTATGATTTTACTTAGCATTTTGATATATCTAGAAGTTAGAGTAGGTGTAGGAATAAAGTTTTTCTGGGTTTTTTTTTCCTTTTCACTTTTTCTTTTGAATAATGAAGTTATGAAGGCACATGGGTACACAAAAAGAAACATTGTCTGAATGATGTTAGGGAAGTCTTCTTTCAATTCCTTTCTTTTTATTTTTCACATATGTATTGATTAAATGTTTCTATTTCAAAACTTGGCAGCGTAATGCAATGATTTCAAATATTATGAAGCATTAATAAATATATTATGGATTTGATATTTAGTTCATATTAGTTTTACCCTGACAAACATAGCTTACAACTTCATGTAACTGCACCCATCCTAGTTAAGGATTTTTCTTCTTCCTTGTAGTCTCTGTGACTTTTAATAATAATCTTGGTCAAGATAATGTCTCATGCATTGCTATCTTGAGAAAATAACCTTCCTAAACACAAAAATCTAAACATTGTAGTTGTTCCTTTTGATCCTCATTCTCAATGAGAGGTTGGACTGGTTTTGTTTTTGGTAAAATTATTTTTGAAGTTTGCTTTATGTTGTTTTGACTTATGATTTTGAATTTCTTCAATAAAATATGATTTGGTTCATTTTGGTGTGTTGTTTTCTTTTCTACCTTTGATTGAATCTCTTCAGTTGTTTGTATATCTATCTTTTTTATCAATTACTCTGTTGCTCAAAAGATAATCATCATGAAGGAATCTCATTTTAAAAGACTGCACTATCTGTTGATTTCCAAGGCATTGGTGAGAGTTCAAATCTTGTCTTGAAACAAGAAAATATACCTTAGCCCTGATGGTTAAATTTTAAATATGGTTGCTACCATTTTTATTTCTCTTTTCCTTGCAAAGGATTGTTTCAAAAAGTTGGTCTAACCCTTGAAAATCATGTAGATCTTAAGGATTCTTATGCCATACCTAGTTCTTAAGGAATATTATGGATCTTCTTCCCCATCCTTTTGACAATATCTTGTTGGGAGATTAAATTCAATACCATGATTGGATCACCTTTGCTTTAAAAATAAATTTGTACAAGTTTCTAGCTGAGGTTTGGGAGGTCTCGTCATGAGTCAGTCCATTATGATGATGGAGAATCCATAGAAGTTACATTATCATTTCTAGCTACCAATCCAAGGTAATGGCCTCCATTTTCATAAACTGAAGGATAAGAGGTCTCATCATGTGCCGTATTTCTCACTTTCTTGGACCTCTGTGGATGAAACTATTGATAAATGGTCACCAAGCCAGAGCTGTGATCTCCAACTAGTTCCTAAATTGCTAAAAGAATCAAAACCAATAATTCTAGGATCGATCTACCATGTGTTATTAACTATTAGATGGGATAGAATCATCCGATTGGGTTAAAAGGAAGCCATGTCAAGGCTATTAATTTCTGATGGTAGTAGTGTCCATGCCTTTGGTATCAAATTCCTACTCATAAACTCTTATGACTCCTGGGGGAAACCATCTTTTAGATCTCAATAATTAAAATAATTTTGCTCCCTAGTCTATGAATTGTGGCTACAACAGTTTATCATACGCCACTAGGGATAATGATCTTGATGGATGTCGATGGCCTCCCACCTATTCCATTTGGTTCATTTTGGTCTTTTCGAATTTGGCAGTTTGTTTCTAGTTTTTAGGTCCCAAACATTTGAGACCATTTTGAGGCCATGAACAATGTTTTTAGGGCTCGCCACAGTTAGAATTTAGACGAAGTTAGAGTCTAATAGAAACATGTGTATTCCTCAGATAGAAATTTCCAACGGGCTATCGTGCGCCTAAAACAGAGATCATATGAAAAAGTTATGACCTCAGGAAGTTGATATACTAACTCACCCCAACGAGGCCCACATGAATTTTGGCGCTTCATCTCCTAGTGTTAGATTTTTTGATGCCTAGGGTTATGGCATTCATTTTTATTGTAAAAAGGATTGGAGAGACTCATTGTAACTATCTTCTTGTGAATGAAGGTGGATGTCACATCTCTTCTCAGAGATAAATCACTATCATTCTAGAAAGTTTGTTTCAATCTCTATTTTTACAGTTTCATCATATTTAATTATTGAATAAAAGTCAATTTTAATGTATCTTTGTTATTGTTCTTTTAGTTTCTGTGTTAAGTATAATAATAATCTATATTCATTTCATTATACTTATAAAATATGGATCGGTGGTATTAGAGTGGTCTCCTCCTTGTCATTTTAATGCATGTCCCTGACAAGGTCAGGCTACAAAGAATTAGGTCTTGAGCTTGTTTATCTTGAGGAAAAAAGCTATCGCACACCCAAGCAACCTCTTATGGCATGTGAAGAGAAAGGCGATGGGACTGGAGATCCTTTCAAAATGTTTCTCGAGGAATCCCTCACGCAATAGAGGAACTAGATGATGGATATTTTTGTGCATATCCTTTGGTGTCTACCAATAGGCAACACATCTTCCTCAAGCGAAAGTGTTGCCCTTGTTAATCCCTAAATATTGGCTCATTATGCCTTAATTCATGTATATTACATTAGTAATGTTATTTTATTTATGTCATCTTGATTCCCTTAGTTGTAATTGTACCTCCTAGTCTCCTATATATACCAAGGAGACATTTTCATTTACAATTATCTTGTATTTGGACATTTATGTGGGGTATAAGGAGGTTTCCCCCTCAAAGAGGATTATTGCCTGAAATTATCTCTTTTTCAAGGTGTTGAGTACTTATTCTGAGGTTTTTCTATGGTATATTGTTATTTGGTTCTTAACATATGGTATTAAAGCTCAAGGTCTTGGGGTTTTGCTGCTACATCTGAGACACCTTGTAATTTTCACTATAACTTGTTTTCTTTGACATTTCAGAAGGAACCCTTTGTAGGATATTTAGTAGATGGATCAAGGTACATTGGGTTAAAATTTCAGCTCTTGAGGCCTCATACTTTAGGAGATGCAGCCTGTGTAAGATAGGGTTCTGGATTCATCCTGAATTGAGTCATAGAAAAATTGTTTCTATATCAAATTTTTTGTAACATTTCAGACCCTGAGATCTAGCCAATATTCACACAAAGTATTACTTTATATGGGATACATTTTTTATCTTCTAGGTCATCTTACATTTGTAGATACACCCTATGGAAGATAGGGTATTTGACTAGTCCTATTGACTAGACTCAAGCAGTTGTTCTGGGTAAAAAAATCATAAATTATTCCTAGAGTATCCAAATTGAGTGAGACTAGTTTCATTGGATAGTGGATAGTCTGTAGTATTTCTGGTACAATTTTTATAATTTTATATCAATTATTTTGTGCGGGGCATGCTAAACAAGTATATCTCCTAGAAAAGCCAAAAATCAACAAGTTGTGGGGAAGTTACCATAAAACCCTCTTGGCACATCCAATTTTGATCAGAACTGTGGAATTTTAGAGAACTACAAAAAAGAAAATTTCATATCCATAAGGGCCGAAATTTTGGAGATACAACAAAAGAAAGATTGTCTAGCATAACCACCTCAAAATCAAGATTTAAAGTGATACTTGGTCAACATGCCACCAAAAAGGGGAACTTCTACATGAAATAAGCCTCCAGATAGTTCTACTTGGAATCTTGATGAAGGTGAAGAAATGCATAGGGACATAAATGATTTAGAAAAGAAGACAGTAACAAAAGATGAACTACAAGGGATGATGGATTCAACGGAAGCCAAGTTGGAGGCCATAATGGATACTAAGATGGATGGTTTAAAAAGGGAGATCATGGAAGGATTGAAAAGTTTCCTAATAGAGAGGACACCTAAAACTAAAAATGTATCCCATGAAATGCATGATAAGGACACAAGGAAGATGAATCAAGAATGGACAAACTCTAACTTTGGGTTGAGAACCAATCACTTTCCTAAGATCGATATGAGGAAATTTGATGGAAAGGACCCAACCACTTGGAAAATTTTCACGGAAGAAATGATAGCATGCTATGAGGATACAAGGAGAAATGCCTTCTTTAGCCAATTGATAAATATCAATAAAAAGGGTTCGGTTACAGAGCACATTCAGAACTTCCAAAGATTGAATATAAAGGTAACAAATATTCTTGATGAGCACTTGATTGATGTATTCATA
>JASDQU011102509.1:14116-25293 GCA_032191745.1 Picea mariana | reverse complement strand
CAACAATTGGAGGAAAGAAAAGAAAAAAGTTTATTCTTTAATTGTGACAACAAGTACAGTAAGAGACATAAGTGTGGTGAGATGAAGTTATTCTACATAGATTGTGAAGAGGAAGAAGAACAATAACACGAACAAGAACCATCTCAAGATGAAAATGTGGACGCGATTTCTTCAGAAAAGTTGACTCCCACGATATTGTGGAATGCATTGGATGGAATTAGCACTCCTCAAACCCTCAAGATTGAAGGATATATCAAAAAGAAAAAGGTAATAATCCTAATTGATTCTAGTAGTACTCATAATTTCATTCACTATAAATTAGCCAAACCTCTCAATTGCTTTGTATATCTAGCACCAGAGTTTCAAGTAATGATTGCAGATGGAGGAACTATCAATTGCTCAGGAAAATGCAATAAGATCAATATTATTATGGGGGAATATGTAATGAATAGTCCAATGATTGTTATACCCATGAGTGGTGTTGATTTCGTACTAGGAATCTAATGGTTACAATCATTAGGAACAATGGCTTTTAATTTTCAAGAAATTTTCATGAAATTTTCATTGGAAGGAAAATAAATTGAGTTAAGAGGTACCACAAGGAAACCCAGTAAGATGATAATCTCTAATGGCATGAAAAAAATATTGAAAAAGGGGCATCAAGGTGTAATTGGACAACTATGCTCACTATATGTTCAAACATCTAAGCCATCTATTCCCCTAGATATCAAAGAGATCATTGATAGCATTCAAAAGTATTTGAAGATATTCCCAAAGTTCTTCGACCCACTCGAAATCATGATCATGATATTCACCTGATTCAAGGGTTTTGTTTAAACTTAGCCTTATACTTTCTTAAAATCCTGCAAAAAATGTCAAATTTTTATCAATGGACAAGCCCTAATCCTAAGACTAGCCTGTTTCACCACAGCCTACTCTGCATCTTGGTTGAATTCCATTTGGTTAGCATGGGGGACACTTGGCAAGGTTTTCTGTAAATAAATTATTTCTTAACCCTGCAAATTGACCCCATCATCGATTTAACACAATGTGTTGAATATCCTTTCTCTCCCAAGACTTTGCCTAATTCATCTCATGATTTTCGAATTGAGATTTAGATTCAAAATGACCCTAAAGTTTCATTTGATGCCCAAACAGAGGATTTTTTTGTGGCTAGATTGATGCCCAAAATATATTTTTTTGTGCCTAAGAAACCCTTAGAAGTTGTCTTTAGTCATCTGAAGAATGATTCATTAAGTGTTGTTGTTCAGTCACAGTCTATGAAGCCAAGAGTCAAGGAGAAGGATAAAGAATAAGGTAAACAACCTAGGAATTTATAGGAGGTTTGTGGGGTCAAGTTTAAAAACAAAAGGAATGGTTGCATCCTTTCTAGAATGATAAGTTATAGGCATAAGCAGAGGAATGATCCCATTCAAATGATTATAATAAAATATCTAAAATTTATTGAAAGTACAATCCTAGACTCTACAAAGGATAGTCATCCATTGTATGACTTTGTTTCTAATTTTCTCCCATTCCTCCAAGGCTGTGATGGATTCCCAGGAATTCAGGCTGATATAAAGGCTAAGCTGGTGCAAGAAAAGCCCCCAGACTAAGACCACCAATAATTTCTCTTGGATTTGGAACCTGTGTTATGACAAATGCTTTGTGTGGATCCAGTGGTATTACAAAGACATCCCATACCTACTAATGCACCTTAACTAGGCTATGATGTAGAATATAGATATTGAAAGAGAAAATTGAGAGTTGAGGTTTGAAACAGAGAAAATTGTTCCTCGGGAAAACAAGAAACCCAGGAAATTGAGAGATATTATTATTAAGAATTCAACCAATTTCAATGCTATTATGAGACCAGAGATGCACAAATCCTCATTTTCCAATGTTTAATTTGGTAAATAAATCTATGTTTTTATTTTTGTTGAATTTCTTTGTTAAGATTTATTTTTATTCGATTTGTTTGTTAAGCATTATTTTTAAACTAGCATTTTGTAGCTTGTACTAATTTAAGTTAATGTGATTTTTAATTAGATTTTAATTTTTATTTCCAGGTCTCAAAATGAATGGAAACAAGTAATCTGCGCTGCTTGGTTAATGAAGATCATGAAGTATTGGGTCTAGAAGTATGATCTATTTCAATTCTGAATATGTTTTGAATGATTGTTATAACAAACTTTTGTAAGTTGTTGTAAAAATTAGTATTAAAAACTCATATTAGTATGTAGTTTTAAACACTATATTTTTGAGAGATTTGTCTCTATCGTATGGATATGAGGATTATTATTATTATTGTTTAAATACTCTTGAGTTTGGGAGTGATATGGTGGTGAAAATTTTGGGAGATGGACTCCTAAATATTTTATTGAAGGATATAGAATCGTGCTTTAACCAAGGCTTTTGTCCTGCAAGTTAAAGAGTTTAGTTCGTATTATAATATCTTGGTGTTATGGCTTATATTATTCAAAGTAATCAATTATGGATTGATTTAAATTAGCTTTAGTCTGTTTCATCAATTCATGGTTAATTATTATCATATGTATATTAATTCTTTGAATCTTTTAACATTCCATGATTCCAAATTGTATAGTTTCAGATGAGTGTATTATATTGAAGTAAATATTGAATTGTATTGAATTGGTTCATACATTTTGAGTTTTCATATATCTATTTTTTCAACATACATTTATTTCTTATTGCATATGATCTAATACAAAATGTTATCCTTTCTATATTTTGAATGAGATTTGAATTGTCAAAGTGAAGTGGCTTTCTCTTGACATTCCATAGTCTTAGAATTATACAATTGTCTACTATATATTTCTATTAACAAGAAGATTATAGCAGTATATTGGTTCGAGAAGGCACAACTACATTTTCGATTTTAATGCTGGCCAATTTTAGGTTAGTAGTTTTTCTTTGCTTTTATTATTTAGTTTTGTATTTTATTTGTGAAAGTAGATTTGTCTTTAAGATTAAATACTTTTTTTATTTAAGCCATAACATTATCATCCACACTCACTCTTTTCCTTTCTTTTAGTTTCAAAGGTAAAAGTAGATTAGTGGTATATCTTAGATATGTTTACATTCTTCCTGATATTTGTATCTTCTGTATAATATTTGTTTCCAAGGTTTCTCGTAAATCTTGCAATCTATATATTTGTACACTTTGTATATAAGAAAATGTAAATATATATATTAGATAATTAGTTAGTTATTTTATTTTTGTAGTTTAGATTAGATCCCTTTATTGGCCAACGGATTCTAGTGTGCATGATAGTTTACCCATGATATCTTACTCTTTTCCATCACAAATGGATCGATTTGATATGCCAAGATTTGGTGAAACTAATTTTGAACATAACATTTATGAAGTCAGATTCGACGCTTTTTCATTTTCATCACTTGCATGGGAAAAATTTGTTGCAAGATGATTCTACATGATTTATTTTTGAAAAAGATAATGAACTCATTCTTATGGATATCAAATATTATGCATTTCATGTTCATTCTTTGATTAGTTCAAATATTAATGATTATGCTTTGCATTTTGAAACGACCATCTCATCAAAGGAAGTGTTCAAACCAGTAATCTAATTGTTGTCATGAATCCTCTTATGATGTGTTCCCCATTGACATATCTAGTTCGTCGAAGTCATAGTTTGTGTTCTAATTTTTATGACAAGATCTTAGAATGGCTTGAGGATTCATATCTAAAAAATATTCATAATAAAGGTAAAGTTATGCTTTCTTTGTTTTTAAATGAATATCTAGGAGGTAAGCATGACATGATTTTTTTAGATCCTCCATGTGAAGAAATCAATGAAAACTTGGAGAAATGTCAAGAGGATGGGGCACTTCAACCTTGGCCCATGGTTATGTCATGTCCCCATAATATTGACAAGTTTTCCAAACTCACTTACATTCATCCATGCCATTATGACCCTTACTATGACAAAATTGTAAATTGGCTAGAGGGTTCATATATGGAAAAGTTTCAAAAGAATGGTAAAGTCATGCTTGCTTTGTTTTTAAATGAATATATAGGAGGTAAGCATGAAATATTTCTTTTGTATCTACAGGTACTACATTTTTTATTCTGATATTCGAATTTATATGCCTTGCAGGATCGAAGATGCTCTTGTGGCTGCACTGGAAGTATGATTTTACTTAACATTTTGATATATGTAGAAGTTAGAGTAGGTGTAGAAATAAAGTCTTTCTGGGTTTTTCTTTCCTTTTCACTTTTTCTTTTGAATAATGAAGTTATGAAGGCACGTGGGTAAACAAGAAACATCGTCTGAATGTTGTTAGGGAAGTCTTCTTTCATTTCGTTTCTTTTTCTTTTTCGCATATGTATTGATTAAATGTTTCTATTTCAAAACTTGGTAGTGTAATGCAATGATTTCAAATATTATGAAGCATTAATAAATATATTAGGGATTTGATCTTTAGTTCATATTAGTTTTACCCTGACAAACATAGATTACAACTGCATGTAAATGCACCCATCCTAGTTAACGAATTTTCTTCTTCCTTATAGTCTCTGTGACTTTTAATAATAACCTTGGTCAAGATAATGTCTCATGCATTGCTATCTTGAAAAAATAACCTTCCTAAACACAAAAATATAAACATTGTAGTTGTTCCTTTTGATCCTGATTCTCAATGAGAGGTTGACCTGGTTTTGTTTTTGGTAAAATTATTTTTGAAGTTTGCTTTATGTTGTTTTGACTTATGATTTTGAATTTCTTCAATAAAATATGATTTGGTTCATTTTTGTGTGTTGTTTTCTTTTCTACCTTTGATTGAATCTCTTCAGTTGTTTGTATATCTATCTTTTTTATCAATTACTCTGTTTCTCAAAAGCTGATCATCATGAAGGAATCTCATTTTAAAAGACTGTACTCTCTATTGATTTCCAAGCCACTGGTGAGAGTTCAAATCTTGTCTTGAAACAAGAAAATATACCTTAGCCCTGATGGTTAAATTTTAAATATGGTTTCTACCATTTTTATTTCTCTTTTCCTTGCAAAGGATTGTTTCAGAAAGTTGGTCTAACCCTTGACAATCATGTAGATATTAAGGATTCTTATACCATTCCTCATTCTTAAGGAATATTATGGATCTTCTTCCCATCTTTTTGACAATATCTTGTTGGGAGATTAAATTCAATACCATGATTGGATCAACTTTGTTTTCAAAATAAAATTATACAAGTTTCTAGCTGAGGTTTGGGAGGTCTCATCATGATTCGGTCCATTATGACGATGGAGAATCCATAGAAGTTACATTATTGTTTCTAGCTACCAACCCAAGGTACTGGCCTCCATTTTTCTAAAATGAAGGATAAGAGGTCTCAACATGTGCTGTATTTCTCACTTTCTTGGACCTTTGTGGATGAAACTATTGATAAATGGTCACCAAGCCAGAGCTGTGATCTTCAACTAGTTCCTAAATTGCCAAAAGAATCAAAACCAATAATTCTAGGATCGATATACCATGTGTTATTAACTATTAGATGGGATAGAATCATCCAATTGGGTTAAAAGGAAGCCATGTCAAGGCTATTAATTTCTGCTGGTAGCAGTGGCCATGCCTTTGGTATCAAATTCCTACTCATAAACTCTCATGACTCCTAGGGGAAACCATCTTTTAGATCTCAATCCTTAAAATAACTTTGTTCCCTAGTCTGTGAATTGTGGCTAAAACAGTTTATCATACGCCACCAAGGATAATGATCTTGATGGATGTCGATGGCCTCCCACCTATTCCATTTGGCTCATTTTGGTCTTTTCCAATTTGGTAGTTTGTTTCTAGTTTTTAGGTTCCAAAAATTTGAGGCCATTTTGAGGCCATAAACAACATTTTTAGGGCTCACCACAGTTAGAATTTAGACAAAGTTAGAGTCTAATAGAAACATGTGTATTCCTCAAATAGAAATTTCCAACGGGCTATCGTGCACCTAAAACATAGATCATATGAAAAAGTTATGACCTCAGGAAGTTGATATACTAACTTACCCCAACGGGGCCCACATGACTTTTGGTGCTTCATCTCCTAGTGTTAGATTTTTTTATGACTAGGGTTATGGCATTCATTTTTATTGTAAAAAGGATTGGAGAGACTCATTGTAACTATCTTCTTGCGAATGAGGGTGGATGTCACATCTGTTCTCAGAGATAAACCGCCATCATTCTAGCAAGTTTGTTTCAATCTCTATTTTTACAGTTTCATCATATTTCATTATTGAATAGAAGCCAATTTTACTGTATCTTTGTTATTGTTCTCTTAGTTTCTGTGTTAAGTATAATAATAATCTATATTCATTTCGTTCTACTTATAAAATATGGATCGGTGGTATTAGAGTGGTCTCCTCCTTGTCGTTTTAATGCATGTCCCTGACGAGGTCAGGCTACAAAGAATTGGGTCTTGAGCTTGTTTATCTTGAGGAAAAAAGCTATCGCACACCCAAGCAACCTCTTATGGCATGTGAAGAGAAAGGAGATGGGACTGGAGATCCTTTCAAAAATTTTCTAGAGGAATCCCTCACGCAACAGAGGAACTAGATGATGGATATTTTTGTGCATATCCTTTGGCGTCTACCAATAGGCAACACATCTTCCTCAAGAGAAAGTGTCGCCCTTGTTAAGCCCTAAATAGTGGCTCATTACGCCTTAATTGGGGTATATTACATTAGTAATGTTATTTTATTTATGTCATCTTGATTCCCTTAGTTGTAATTGTACCTCCTAGTCTCTTATATATACCAAGGAGACATTTTCATTTACAATTATCTTGTATTTGGACATTTATGTGGGGTTTAAGGAGGTTTCCCCCTCAAAGAGAATTATTACCTAAAATTATCTCTTTTTCAAGGCATTGAGTACTTATTTTGAGGTTTTTCTATGCTATATTGATATTAGTTCTTAACATATGGTATCAGAGCTCAAGGTCTTGGGATTTCGCTGCTACATCTAAGACACCTTGTAATTTTTTCTATAACTTGTTTTCCACAAAGTTTCAGAAGGAACCCTTCAGAGGATATTTAGTAGATGGATCAAGGTACATTGGGTTAAAATTTTAGCTCCTGAGGCCGTATACTTTAGGAGATACAACTTGTGTAAGATAGGGTTCTGGAATCATCCTGAATTGAGTCATAGAGAAATTGTTTCTATAACAAATTTTCTGTAACATTTCAGACCCTGAGATCAAGAGAATATTCACACAAAGTATTAATTTATATGTGATAAAAATTTCATCTTCCGGGTCATCCTACATTTGTAGATATACCCTATGGAAGATAGGGTATTTGACTAGTCCTATTAACTAGACTCAAGAAGTTGTTCTGGGTAAAACAATCATAAATTATTCCTAGAGTATCCAAATTGCGTGAGACTAGTTTCATTGGATAGTGGACAGTCTGTAGTATTTCTGGTACAAGTTTCATAATTTTATATCAATTATTTTGTGTGGGGCATGCTATACAAGTGATATCTCCTAGAAAGACCAAAAATCAACAAGTTGGGGGGAAGTTACCATAAATTCCTTTTGGCACATCCAATTTTGATCAAAACTATGGACTTTTAGAGAAACTATATTAGAGAACTACAAAAAAGAAAATTTCATATCCATAAGGGCCGAAATTTTGGAGATACAATAAAAGAAAGATTGTCTAGCATAACCACCTCAAAATCAAGATTTAAAGTGATACTTGGAAAACATGCCACCAAAAAGGGGAACTTCTCCTCCAAATAAGCCTCCAAATAGTCCTACTTGGAATCTTGATGAAGGTGAAGAAATCCATAGGAACATAAATGATTTAGAAAATAAGACAGTAACAAAAGTTGAACTACAAGGGATGATGGATTCAACAGAAGCTAAGTTGGAGGCAATAATGGATACTAAGATGGATGGTTTAAAAAGGGAGATCATGGAAGGATTGAAAAATTTCCTAATAGACAGGACACCTGAAAGTGAAAATGTATCCCATGAAATGCATGATAAGGACACAAGGAATATGAATAAAAAATGGACAAACTCTAACTTTGGGTTGAGGACCAATCACTTTCCTAAGATCGATATGAGGAATTTTGATGGAACGGACCCAACCACTTGGAAAATTTTCATGGAAGAAATGATAGCACACTATGAGGATACAAGGAGAAATACCTTCTTTAGCCAATTGATAAATCTCAAGAAAAAGGGTTCAGTTACAGAGCACATTCAAAACTTCCAAAGATTGAATATAAAGGTAACAAATATTCTTGATGAGCACTTGATTGATGTATTCATAAGAAATTTAAAGGATAACATTCAACATGAGGTTCATCTTTGGGAACCCAAATCATTGGAGAATGCATTTAGGGTGGAAAAAAATGTAGAAATTAAAAATATGGCTATGGCTACTAGAAGGACCACTCCTAACATCTATCGAGATAATAATGTTCCTTCTTCTAAAACACCTCAACCTACAAGGTTGACACCTCAACAATTGGAGGAAAGAAAGGAAAAAGGTTTATGCTTTAATTGTGACAACAAGTACAGTAAGGGACATAAGTGTGATGAGATGAAATTATTCTACATAGATTGTGAAGAGGAAGAAGAACAATAACACAAACAAGAACCATCTCAAGATGAAAATGTAGACGTGATTTCTTCATAAAAGTTGACTCCCACGATATTGTGTAATGCATTGGATGGAATTAGCACTCCTCAAACCCTCAATATCGAAGGATATATCAAAGAGAAAAGGAAATAGTCCTAATTGATTCTAGTAGTACTCATAATGAATAGTCCAATGATTGCTATACCCATGAGTGGTGTTTATTTCGTACTAGGAATCCAATGCTTACAATCATTAGGAACAATGGCTTTTAATTTTCAAGAAATTTTCATGAAATTTCCATTGGAAGGATAATAAATTGAGTTAAGAGGTACCACAAGGAAGCCTAGTAAGATGATAAGCTCCAATGGCATGAAAAAAATATTTAAAAAGGGGCATCAAGGTGTAATTGCACAACTATGCTCACTAGATGTTCAAACAACTAAGCCATCTATTCCCCTAGATATCAAAGAGATCATTGATAAGCATTCAAAAGTATTTGAAGATATTCCCAATGTTCTTCTACCCACTCAAAATCATGATCATGATATTCACCTAATTCAAGGGTTTTGTTTAAACTTAGCCTTATACTTTCTTAAAATCCTGCAAAAAATGTCAAATTTTTATCAATGGCCAAGCCCTAATCCTAAGTCTAGCATGTTTCACCACGGCCTAATCCGCATCTTGGTCGAATTCCATTTGGTTAGCATGGGGGACACATGGCAAGGTTTTCTATAAATAAATTAATTCTTAACCCCACAAATTGACCCCATCATCGATTTAACACAATGTGTTGAATATCCTTTCTCTCCCAATACTTCGCCTAATTTGTCTCATGATTTTTCGAATTGAGATTCAGATTCAAAATGACCCTATTGTTTCATTTGATGCCCAAACAGAGGATTTTTTTGTGGCTAGATTGATGCCAAAAACATATTCTTTTGTGCCTAAGAAACCCTTAGAAGTTTTCCTTAGTCATCTGAAGAATGATTCATTAAGTTTTGTTGATCAGTCACAGTCTATGAAGCCGGGAGTCAAGGAGAAGCATAAAGAACAAGGTAAACAACCTAGGAATTTATAGGAGGTCTGTGAGGTCAAGTTTGAAAACAAAAGGACTGGCTGCATCCTTTCTAGAATGATAAGGAATAGGCATAAGCAGAGGAATGATCCCATTCAAATGATTATAATAAAATATCTAAAATCTATTGAAAGTAAAATCCCAGACTCTACAAAGGATAGTCATCCCCTGTATGAGTTTGTTTCTAATTTTCTCCCGTTCCTCCAAGGCTGTGATGGATTCTCAGGAATTTGGGCTGATATAAAGGCTAAGTTGGTGCAAGAAAAGCCCCCAGACTAAGACCACCAATAATTTCTTTTGGATTTGGAACCTGTGTTGTGACAAATGCTTTGTGTGGATCCAGTGGTATTACAAAGACATCCCATACCTACTAATGCACCTTAACTAGGCTATGATGTAGAATATAGATATTGAAAGAGAAAATTGAGAGTTGAGGTTTGAAACAGAGAAAATAGTTCCTCGGGAAAACAAGAAACCCAGGAAATTGAGAGATATTATTATTAAGAATTCAACCAATGTCAATGCTATTATGATACCAGAGATGCACAAATCCTCATTTTCCAATTTTTAATTTGGTAAATAAGTCTATGTTTTTATTTTTATTGAATTTCTTTGTTAAGATTTATTTTTATTTGATTTGTTTGTTAAGCATTATTTTTAAACTAGCATTTTGTAGCTTGTACTAATTTAAGTTAATGTGATTTTTAATTAGATTTTAATTTTTATTTCCAGGTCTCAAAATGAATGGAAACAAGTCATCTGCGCTTCTTGGTTAATGAAGATAATGAAGTATTGGGTCTAGAAGTATGATCTATTTCGATTCTGAATATGTTTTGAATGATTGTTATAGCAAACTTTTGTAAGTTGTTGTAAAAATTAGTATTAAAAACTCATATTAGTATGTAGTTCTAAAAACACTATATTTTTGAGAGATTTGTCTCTATCGTATGGATATGAGGATTACTATTATTTTTGTTTAAATACTCTTGAGTTTGGGAGTTATATGGTGGTGAAAATTTTGGGAGATGGACTCCTAAATATTTTATTGAAGGATATAGAATTGTGCTTTAACCAAGGCTTTTGTCCTGCAAGTTAAATAGTTTAGTTCGTATTATAATATCTTGGTGTTATGGATTATATTATTCAAAGTAATCAATTATGGATTGATTTAAATTAGCTTTAGTCTGTTTCATCAATTCATGGTAAATTATTATCATATGTATATTAATTCTTTGAATCTTTTAACATTCCATGATTCCAAATTGTATAGTTTCAGATGATTGTATTATATTGAAGTAAATATTGAATTGTATTGAATTGGTTCATACATTTTGAGTTTGTACAGATCTATTTGTTCAACATACATTTATTTCTTATTGCATATCATCTAATACAAAATGTTATCCTTTCTATATTTTAAATGATATTTGAATTGTCAAAGTGAAGTCTCTTTCTCTTGACATTCCATAGTCGTAGAAT
>JASDQU011102505.1:30606-43261 GCA_032191745.1 Picea mariana | reverse complement strand
TAATTTATCATTATGTAGCAACTTTAACCTGCAACTTTCTTGTTGCAATATCTAGCAGTTTCTGAAATGTTTCCAACTTCATGAGTTAGTAATACTCACATCATTTTAGTTGTAGGTATAATCATTTCTATGTTATATAATATATACATGCATTCACAAAATGCATTCAATAAGTCATGTAATACCACTTGTAATATTTTTAATAGCTCCAAAAATTGATCTTGGAATTGTAACAAACAACAATCCAATCACCTTCAACTAGTATTCATATTAAATATAATGCATCTATCCATCATTATGTATTTTCAACACCACGGGATTTTCATAATGCAACAATTAATTACTAAATAAAATAACAATCGATCTACCAATACCCATGGCCACATTTACACAATGCATCCCTACATTGACTACATAATAACCACATAACTATGTCATGCATTCAGCAAGGTGAGTTGGAAGGTCTGGCCAACACCTCAACACATCATCCACAAACTTCCTACTGCTTTCCTGACTATTTGGATACCTTCCTTTTCAACCCAAACACAACACCAAGAATATAATTCTTAAGTTCTCTTCAGTGTTGGCAAAGAGTTTGCAGTCCAAACATCAGCTATATAGTAAATACCATTGAGCACTCACATAGTGTTATATCACTTCCATATCCAACCATCTCATGGTTTCACACACAACTATATCTATGGATATTTATTGTTATATCAACAGTATGTCTCCTGAATTGACCTCGTTATGATCTCATAACTAATCATAACAAAATATGCAACTAACATTTTATCTAAATGCATTATATCATCAACAAAATTTATATACTCTAGGCCTTTGGCCACTGCATATCAATTTAAATATTGAAAAATCAACTGAGGGAATTCTTACCTCAATTCCCTTCAACATCTATGCATCAAAAGAAACTAAATGCATACCTACATAATTGTTATCAACCTACTTGATGTTATCTGATCAGTTGGTATTTGTAAAAACTCGCAAAATTTCTCTTCCGTCCTTTCAATTACCATTCCTACCACCCTCATGGGTCTTCACATAGATGTAATTCATAAGAAACAACAACAACATCCACATATTTAACCATGCTATATCATTTTTCTTTAATACATAATCCATAATCCATAATTAGTCATACTCAATTACTATAACCTCATTATTGCATGTATATAACAACAAACTATTATAAGTCCTCAAGCATGCCATATGCATATCCAAGCATGTACATATGCAAAATGCACATCTATATGCACCAAGAATTCACTATCAGCATGCCTACTAATGCATTTAATGCATTCTAACTTCATTGTACACAGCATGCACTCTAGTGCATCTATGTTTCAAATCACTTATTTGTTTATTTATTTATTTTGTAGATGGTTTTCCTTGAATTTCTTCATATCCTTGTTGTCTTGTGTGTTCCCATTATGTTCATCTGCACTATTGTTCCATCATCTGAACACTTTCTAGCCAAGTTCCACTTAACCATTATGCAATCCAACCAATGTGTTCTTATTGGAAACAGTTTCTCTTAGGCACTCATATCCAAAATTTACCTTTATGAAACATTTTAGAACCTTGGAATGAAGTAGCTTAGAACATTTCATCACTTTACTAACACAACATTCTTGAATCAAATATTGTTACTTCTATTTGTCCATTAGGTTACTTCATTAACATTTCCCTATGAAACCATACATTTCACACTTAATGCCATTCCCAATGAAAGTCTATTTTCATTCAGTGACACTTTTCAAAGAGCATTCATTTTTCTATCTCCAATTTCTTTGCATTGTCATCATGCTTCCACTATGAACTTTGATATCAAAAGTGGATTTCTTTCACTGAGTACTTTTAGACAAGTATCTAAGTCATATCTAGAAAATTATTCCTTGGAACTCCTATGTTTGACACATAGATATTATTCACACACAACCTCTTAAGCTCTTTGTTTTCTTCCATATCAAGCTTGCAACTGTCTACACATCTCTACCTTCAAGGCTATGGAGACTTACTTTTCCTTTCTATGCCCATCAATGACATTATTAACCTGCTAGCTTCATATCTTATGTGAGGATTCTTTCCTTTGTTGTACTTGCAATTTATTCACACTCGGTAGCAGCTAAATAATAATCCATATATTCTACTCTTCTTGAGTTCTTTCTCCACTTTTCATTACTTTCCATGTAGCTCTTTATTGCCTCATCCAACTTTTGTAATTGTTGTCATGATTCCATGACACTAATATCTGATCCTATTCTTGAATTGATCTGATTATACCTCTAATTCTACAAAATATGCAAGCAACCATTTTGTTAGAATTCTACATATCATAAAAATTTGTCAATTAAATTTACATGTATTTTTTCTGCTCAATTCATGAAGAATTATATCACAATTATCCAAATTCTAACAATTCCAGGTCATTCTCCTATGAATCATATTTCCAACAACTATACTCTTTCCCAAATCCTATTTCTGAGATGAAATTTATGGCTTCCTGAAAAAACCACTTTCACCCCATTTTTGCATTTTCTCCACTGGTGAAATTTTATTGAAATGTCAACTTCAGTGAACTACAGAAGAAAATATATTAGGAACTAGAGAAAAATTTATATGAGGCATTGATAATAAAAATTACAACAAATTCATAAAAATTCTCATATTTTCAATATGATGCTCTAGTAAAAAAAATACAACAATCTGGAAATGACAGCATTGCCCTGTTTTCACATCTTTTTCTAGTGTTAGAATTTTTAGCAAAATTGGTTATCTCTCGATCTACGCACTTCTGTAAAATTTTCACTAAACCAAAGTTGTTTGTATTGATGATTAAATAAAATGTTGAGTACATAACAATTTTCAGTTTTGTGATCTAGGGTCACTTTCCCTCCTCTAAAAATCTCAAAAATCCCAAAAAAGTGGGCCCGGAGTAGTGGATTTTGGCCTATTTCAGCATCTCCATTCCAATCCCCTTAGGATTTATTCATTTTTTTCATGGGTTGTTTTTGTGTCTTCTTTCTGGACACTCTCAATTAATTTTAGCTTAATTTGGACCTATGTCAATGATCTGGAACCAGATATTTAAAAACCACTATTTTGTCATTTAGGACAAATGCAAGTCGAGATGGACAAAGGACCCTCTCTAGCACTTTTGTATAACTCATCTTTGTGGAAAAAACCCATAAGTTTCATTGAAATATGAATTAATCTTCTCCAATTATGGTCAAAATACGAAAATAGCTCCAAACTTTGTTTGTTTGTTTTTTACACACTAGAACAGTTTTGCCTACAAGGCAATCTGCACCATTGATCTTAAAATCGGAATAAATCTGGACCATTCATCGAAGGTTCCCATTTGAAGTATTGAAGAATTGATCTCAAAAGGGACTCTGAAAAAAGAGTATCGAAGAATATTCATTTTCGATGCCATCGAATCTTTTCATTCGAAGTTCACAAAATTAGGTAAGTTTCACCGCTTCGACCCGAGGGTATCAAAGAATATTCCATTTTGATACCATCGGAAGTGGTCCTTGGGGTTCCAAAAATTAGGTAAATGTTTCCACCCTGACCAAAGGGTATCAAGGAATATTCCCTCTCGATATCGTCGGAATTTTTCCTTTGGAGTTCAGAAGGTTGATGAAGTTTCACTACTCTGAGCAGAGGGTATCGAAGAATATTCACTTTCGATACTTGAACACTCAGAGTTGAAAATATTAAGAAATATTTTGCACTACGACCATAAGGGTATCAAAGAATATTCTCGATCGATACATTATCACTCGGAGTTGAAAATATTAGGAAATCTTTATCTCTCCAACCAAAAGGGTATTGAAGAATATTCTCGATCGATACCATTGGAACTCTTCTGAACGAGATCTTCCAAAAACTCATTTTTGAAAACACATCTCAGCGAGATCTAATGGATCAGAATGATCCTAACTAATCTAATAAATCTCATTCTTTCGAGATCCTGCTATGGCTTCTCTTCATGCCCTACTCTGAAGTCCTTCTGACACTTCATTTCTTGAAGGTCTGTCGAGAACGCATTTCTCGTACCTCTAAGATTGAATATTGACCGTTGATTTCCTCTGACTTCCCAAATGACCGAAAATGAACATGGACTGTCAATTTACCTCATTTCTCAAACCGCCAAAATTAATTTTTTCTGTCGATCTAGTAACTTTGTCAAACTTTGAAAACATTAAGATTTTTAATTTTTTAAAGAATGAATCTAGGTCATTGATCTCAAGATCGAACATGATCTTGGTCGTTGATTCTACAAAAGCTTCCCCACGCTACCTCGGCCATTAAAAAATACAAAATTTTCAATCTTCCATGTCAAATTCATCTCTACAACTCCACATATTGAATCCATTAAACCTCTCAAACAATCTGAATCATTTAAACACAGATTTGCTCACAAATTTGGTGATTTCACTCTAATTTTTCCCACATTTTCCCAAAATTTGTACCAGTTAAATCTGTAACAGTGAATATGCCATATTCACACCCATTTTGGCCCATACAAGTCTGGTGTTGAACCAGAAACTCTATTACTAATACGTAACATACCCAACCACCCACAGGTTGGGCACGCTACCTCAAAAACTCACTTCTGAACCAATTTCGAACTATGATAATAATTACTTCAAAAAATAAGCATGAAAGGTTCACATGCATTAATCAAGATCCATGCTACAACATGAAATAAATAAACAATGTTTCATGCACAAAAAATAATCAGTAGACAGGCACACAAAATTACATCTCGGATATAATTAAATACACAGTAGAAAATACAAAGAGCACTTATCTTTGCAAGTAAACATTCACCAAGTGGCCACAGACCAAGGACGTTCCTCCCAACCATAGACATTATTATTCATTTACTCTCAACAGCAGGTCACCCCCGATCCAAAGCTATGAATCCACAAGGATGGGTCCTAGGCCAAATCTTAAACACACAACAGTTGGCTAACTAGCTCTCAGGTTTCCCAACCACATAGCAAATTCGAAATTCCATCTCTCTTTCCCCCTCAGCCTACACAACCCAAAGAAATAAACATCTTTCTCTGCCATGCAGTCCCTTAGGCTATTCCATTTCTCTCCAGGGCTCCAATGTTATTGGTCAGGAAATATCCCTACTGAAAACTCCAAGGATTCTCACCTATAGACAGTTATTTCTAAAATTCCATCAATCTCATGCACACAGGAATTCATTGTTGGAGATACTTCACACACACCTAGGATTTATTTTTCCTAAGGATTTACCTATATTTATCAGTCATTATTCAATCTCCTATAGTTTATGGAGAATATTCTCTTCAGTTCACACTTCAATTTGATCAGTTGAGTGGAGTCTAGATGCCACATTGGGATCATCACCATCTAATGCACATTCCTTGGGATTATCACCAGACTATGACATTACTCATGATTCCCTAATATCCTCCTCACTTCACTTTGTTTCAGTCAGTTAACTGAAGACTGAGAGACTAATTAACTCGAACTAGGTGGCATTTCACTCATGTAATTGCCTGAGAGACTAGACTAGGTGGAAGTTTACTCATGTAACTGTTAGTGTGTGTCCATATCACTCTATACCACCACTATGGTGCGTTAGCTTCTCCTCCAGTGCGAATTAGTTGATTTATATAGAGTATATTATGTGTAAATTATCATTCATTTTTTTGGTTAATGAGAATTCTTCCATTCTTTCTCTCCTTCTTCTCGTTTATCATATTTTCTCTACAAATTGTGTATGTCATTTGCTAGCTAGATATATTATGTGAAAGTTCAACACATTTACATACATTCCCTCCCGCGGGAAGGATTTATATAATTACATCCCACGGGAAGGATTTATATAATTACATGAAAACAATAACCACATGGCTTTCCTCCCAACAAGGTCATGTAACCCCTTTTCTCCATAAAATCAATTATGGGTAAATAAAATATAATAAAAAGACTTATCCCCTTAAGCCCCCTCTCCCGTGGAATCATATCACTCTATCTCTTTTGTCCTTGTTTGTCTTGCAGCCAGCGATGTAATTTTTTATTAATGTATATAGGTGTGTTACATTTCCTAGGCACTCTGGCCCCTTTTCAACTTTACCAGCTCACCATCCTAAGTCACAATTACATAACACATTATAGTTCATAAGGGTTAAAACCAGGGTGTTACACAATGTAAGTTATGATCTATGTGACTATGCATCAATCAAATAGTCTCACACAACTACTACCATTCCATCAACCATAGTCACAAACTCTAAGACTATGCAACAATCAATTAGTAGCACACAACTACTACCATTCCATCAACCATATTCATATACAAAATCAACTAGTAGCTACAAGAGCTACCACCATGTAGTCCATCAGTGTCTATGATTATGCAACAATCATCTAGTAGCACACAACTACTACCATGCCATCAACCATAATCATAGTCTACAATCTCTGTGACTATGCAACAATAAACTAGTAGCACACAGCTACTACCATGCCATCAACCATAGTCATAGTCGATGTTTCTATAACTATGCAGCAATCATCTAGTAGCACGCAGCTACTACAATGTCATCAGCCATAGTTATAGTCATATCCAGTAGCACGAAGCTATTGTCCAGTGACACACAATCACCTCTAGTGGAACACACCCACCGTAGTATCACATTTATTTTCCAGTGACACACATTCACCACCATATTCTCACAAGTATGTGTGTTATGTTTCTTCTCTCGTCGGGTCTGGTAGTGCATTACCCCCTAAGTCACCTCACGTGACTAATCTAGAGAACCCTTGTCCAGAGGGGTTATCCGACAGTAGGAGAAAAAACACACCTCCCTCTCAACAAGGGTGGACAATCTACATCATGCCAAGCTTGTATCTGAAGTATTCATACTTCACTCTAGACATAGGCTTGGTAATAATTCCCTTTATCTACTCATCTATGGATATGTATTGGAGATCTATAGCTCCTCACTACACCATGTCTCGAATCTAATGATATTTGATCTATTCTTCTTGTTTCACACATATTTGATTTTCACAATATATCAAAGTTGGCTCCAACTCTAGATCAAATATCCCTGCAAGCAACTTTCGAAGCCACACCCCTTCACGACTTGCAACACAAGTTACTATATAATATTCCTCTACTGTATTGAGTGTCACTGACATCTGAAGCAACATCTTAGTGTGATTTTCCAGTCTATTACACCCCCTTCCCAATCAAAGTCTGTATAACCCTGCAGCTTCACATATCCATCCGAGATATATTTCAATCCATATCCAACTATACCGTGTAGGTACCTCAACATATGTTTTGCTTCCATCCAATGTATATGTGTAGGTTCAAACATGTACCGACTCAAGGAATTCACTTCAAAGCATATGTCTAGTCTAGTGTTAACCAAGTACATCAATGATCCAATCAATTGTCTTTACATCGTGGGATCCACCAAATATGAAGATGAATCATTGAAGAGCTTCATATTTGTCATCATAGGTGTGCCCATGTACTTGCAGTCCATCATCTTGAATATTTGTAGGATCTCAATAGTATATTTTCCTTGGATAAGGAAAATCTCATCTGGCCTCTGCCACACCTAGATCCTTCATCTCAAACTCTAAAGTGACTTCTCTCTTGCACCCATCTGTTAGCTTCTCATCCCATGTAAGAAACAGGTCATCCACATATAGGATCAATGGGGTACCATCCCCAATCTCATTAAATAATTGTTTCATCTGGTATATTGTGCCCTGTGTGCCTGCTTAGGCTTGTACAAATCCTTCTTCGATCTACAAACATGAGACTCCTTCTCATGTATCTTGTGGATACTCTATGTACACTTGTTTTGGCTACTAGAGCAAGTGTCTCATCATAATATTCTCCCTCTTTCTGGGAGAATCTTCTAGCCACAAATATTTCTTTTTACTTCTCTACATTTCCATCTATAGCATGCTTGATCTTGTAGATCAGCTTGGAAGTCACCTCTAACTTCCCTTCTAATCTTGGAACCAAGGAAAAATCCATATCCTAGTCCTTTGACTAGATTCCTCCTCTATCATTGAAACAAGGGAATCCTCCCAGGAGGTCTCATATCTCCTCAAAGCCTCTAAAGATTCGATCTAGCCTCCTCAACTAATGGAACCTGTTTGTCAATCCTAGAAGACGTTTGTCTCTCCCATCTGAATCTGAGGAGGAATACTTTCTGAATGAAAGTCTCTAAGCCACTGAATTTCTCTGAGATCAGGCTCACTCTGAGTCTTCATGCTCCCTTTGAAGCTTGACTCCCTCTGATTCTATAATATTCTGAGCCATTTGCTCCCTCTTCATGTGTTGACCTCCTATGAATTTTGATCTCCTATGAACTATCCTAGGGAGGTTGATCCTCCCTATAGGATCTTGAGGGTTGAATCCCTCTAAACTCTAGCTCCTTCTAAGTCGGTACTTGGTGGGGTCACCTGCCTCACCACTGGTGGATCCATATGCTCCTCCTCGTGATATGGATTATCGATTACATATATCTGTATCCCCTTTTTATCCTGCAAATTATTTCAAATTATTGTGGGACCACGTTGGTCTCTTATGGGTCACTACAACAATCATGGGTAGGCCCTTCTATCTCTACTGACTCTTCCTGATGATCTGAAGAGTGATCAAATAAACTAGAGGGATCTATACGGTCATATTAAGATCCTTCTTCTCCTTCATTAAATGGATGTGTACAGTCATGTTCATAGCTCTATGTCATGATAGTCTTTTCCATGTCTAAGCTAGAGACCATATAATATGTTTCCTCCTACAACTGTCCTTATAGATCCCTCTCAGAGCTATCACCTGTAACTTTCCCAGAACAATAGAAACAAGGGAAAAAATAGAAAAGAATAATACTCTTATAATAAAAAAACAAGAACGGGAACAATCGCCACAGTATCTCCTTCTCAGAGCTATCACTTGTGACCTGCCCGGAACAAGAAACAAAAACAACAACATCTCCATGGTGACCTCCATGGAATTTACAAGATAACCTGCTTGAAACAAGGAACAACCAAGACATCCCCTAGAGAAGATCGATTTATCTTGTAAACAAGTGCATCATTAATATTGAACAATATGAACATTTACTCAATGATCGTCATACTAACAATATTCAAGTATTACTAAACATTTGATAGTAATAGCAGTACTAGAACTCTAAAGATTGTTATTCTAGTTACAACACTTACTTAGGCTGCAGCAGTATAAAATATCAAGCATGATATGCAAAGCTGGAGTCTAGTTGTTGTTGTCCCATTTGAGTTGTCATATATTGTAGGATACATCGTCACTACTACCTCCAACTCTTGGTCTTCCTCTGAGTGCACTAGATCTAAGATCCCTTTGGATCTACTGTCACTGCTTGGATAAATGTCTTTTTTCCAAGTGTATGTCTCCTGCAAACACCCTCATACTATATACAAGTACATCATATAGCTTTGTCTTCTAATATGATAAATTACATCAATAAGAAAAAGTTATAAATCTGAATCAGAAGGTTCAATGTCTAGCAACATGTCAACAAGCCTTAAACCCTAAAAATTCAATTTTGACGGAAATTCAATCTGAGAAGTGAAATAGGTGCGCTAGAGTAGGGAAATTTGATTAGTGGTGTATTTTTTCCCAAACAACTTTATAACAAGTTCTCAACAAGCTTTGACAAATAAAATTAAGCAGCGACGGGTTGCATGTGTAGCGACAAATCTCAACAATGTGGCAAATCTCACGATCTTCCTTCCAACAGCTAGATTGTTCTGAAGGAAACCTACTCTGATACCATGTTATATTTTCCATAGCATTTTATATTCTTTTAAAATTCAATAATTGTATATTTAAATATATAAGAAATAGATAAACAAGCACAAGAGGACACAAAGATTTATCTTGGGAAAACCCCAAACTCAGGGAAAAAGATAGCCAACTTTTCTTAGAGAGAATATTCTAATACAACCATGAATAGGCTCTAATCACAAGAGAAAACCAACAATTAAGAACTGAATACTTATATATTCTTCTTTTCAAACCCTAGTGAGGTAGACAACTGAGTCACCACAGAACTGGTGCAAGATAGGCGCATCACTAGTGCGCCACATAAATGGCACAGCTGGTAAGTGCATCTGCAATTGCTACTACAACTGCAACTGCAACTACAACTACAACTAACATGAAGTGACTAGGAAGCACCACACAACCTTAGTGCAACTCTTCCATAGGTAGCGCACAAGAGAGATCACTAAGAACCACCAATAATATCCTTCCCCAAGTGGGGCACACTCTCCAAGAGAACCAGAAATAATGAAAATGTAGTTGCAGTTGCAACTACAACTACCTAGTGTGCACCGCAGAAGGAGAATTGTGTGGATATACAAATGAACTGATCTATATTAGTATTTATACTAATATTTTCTACTATCTGGGGTTGACTTCTTATTTTGGGTCTTTATTATTTCTATGGGACAACTTCTCTTCCTGGAAATTATATTTCCACTTTTTTATTATTTCCTACGGGACAAATTCTCTTATGTGGTATTCTACTTTACTTTATTCTTTTATGGGGTGTTCTTCAACTATTCAATGGTGTTCCTTTGAATTCTTGGAATATTCTTATTCTCTAAGAAAAAATTTCCAGGAGGAAATTGTTGGGTATGTGTTATATTCTTTGCATGTGTGTGTGTGGGCACGTCAGATTCGACAACTGCGTCTAACGATACCAAATTCCTTCTTTGTTGGTTTCGTGTGCGCTGAGTGATTCCTAGGGAGGTCCCAGGGGGGGAAAGTATGGCCCCCCTTTGTTACATGCAGCGTTCTGGGCAGCGCCCCGAAATTGTTTTTGGGCGGTTTTTTCTATTTTAGCAGATTTTTCTATTTTTAGTGGTTTTATAAATTAATCTCGGATTAAGGGATTGAGGTTTTGGTATCTACGGAATACTTAAAAACATTGTATATATTTTATGGTGAATGGTGAAATTAATATAATGAATATTTGAAAGTTTTTCTCCCAGTTAAGGGTTTCCGGTATAAATCTATGTGTATGAGCCATTAACTCAATTATGTTTTGCTTAAGAATCTATATACATTGCTTTACTTCACAGGTTTAAAACTTACATGTGGTATCAGAGTTCATTTTTGGCTTCAGAGGGATGCCTTTGTTGTTGATGGTTTGGCTCGGTCTTGATAGATCAAGTTTATCTTGGGTCTGTGATAAACTTGGGTTTATTGGGAGCTTTTGCAATGGTTATTCAAGTGTATAAAGAGGAATGGCAAGCTCTTCTAGAATCGAGATAGAGAAGTTCAATGGTAAAAACTTTGAGCTATGGAAGCTCAATATGGAGGACCTTATTGTAGAAAAAGAACAATGGATCGATGTGCATCCTGGTACACAACCTACTAGTACACAGTCTACTGGCACACAGATGACTGGTACACAACCTACTAGTACACAAACTACTAGTACACCACCCACTGGTATGTCGAAGGAAGATTGGGAGAAGTTGGACAGAAGAGCAAGGAGTATTATTCGACTCTGCCTAGAAAATTCAATGTTGTTGAATGTCTCGGAAGAATCTATAGCCAAGGAACTATGGGATAAGTTGGGGAATTTGTATCAATCAAAGTCCTTGGTAAACAAGTTGTTTCTTCGAAAGAAGTTGTCAAGCTGCTAAATTGAAGATTTAAATGACCTGAAACACTAAATTGTCAAACCAGGGTTGGTAAAGTTTGAGCTGCTACACTGTATGTGCGAGTAAGGCTCTAATCCCTATCTGAATGCTATCTTTAGAAGAAAACACAAACTCGCTCTGAGAACTTGAATCCTAATGACTATCCTGAAACTTAGCATTTCCTATCTAAGTCATCAACAGAAAACAGTCCTATGCTTAAATGCTGGTGCTTCTATTTCTATTCAAAAGTGTGATTTCACAAGATTATTCCACCACTACTTTTAATCAACTATCATCACCATTTCTATTTAAGCCACGGCAGAAAGAGTATTTCCAAAAATGCATTTAATCTGAACATTAAAAATGAATCTAAATCTGTCTACAGGAAAACAGATTAATACCCTACTTACCCTACTGGTACCGGAAGCTTCCTCTAATTTAACTGTAATCCAACTATTCTAATTGAGCAGGGTAACTAACTATCTAACAAAGTAGAGTTCACTCAATCTCTAAGTGATGTTCGAATTGAAAAATAGAAGCCAATCAAACCAAGTTCATGCTCTAAACCCTACAGGAATCAACCATGCTTCGATACTCATCAACGTAGCAGATATTTAATAAGCTGGAAACTATACAGTTGAAGAATAATCAATCAATGAGCTGAACAGTTAATTCCAAAACTCAATAAACTAACATGCATGTAATCACTACGATACTGAAATAAACTAAATTTAATGCAGAGAACAGCAGCGACTCGAACCTGTTTGGCGGGCCCAACCAAATGGTACAAGCGCTGTAAGGAATAACCAGAACTAACTATATCATTCTACGCAATCACTGTGTACACTTCACGTTCCATCCACAGAGAAATAGCTCAAATCGTATAACAGTGGAATAACATAACGCAAGATAGATTATATTC
>JASDQU011102505.1:15834-30506 GCA_032191745.1 Picea mariana | reverse complement strand
CAGCGACTCGAACCTGTTTGGCGGGCCCAACCAAATGGTACAAGCGCTGTAAGGAATAACCAGAACTAACTATATCATTCTACGCAATCACTGTGTACACTTCACGTTCCATCCACAGAGAAATAGCTCAAATCGTATAACAGTGGAATAACATAACGCAAGATAGATTATATTCAAAAATGTATTTCAGAACATAGCATAATCCAACCGTCTCTTAGGAGCGACCTCCTGGTTATATATATATCCTCCTTCATAACAGTCTAAAGCAAAAATGCATAAGTCCAAACGGATCCCTGATCCGAAAATAGCTTGAAATCAAGTTTTAAACGGTCTTCACATCTTCGTGACACGTAGTGTCACGAAGTGTGAATCATGAAATATAACGACTCAGTTCTATCATTGTTCCTTCCATCATCATATGAGCGATGACTCCATCTGTCATGTGAATCTCTCTATCTCCCATTCTGACCATGACGCACAGATCTTGAGCGGCTTCATTGATATCTTCACGGGGTACGAGCTGGTACCTGGTACTGGCAAATCCTGTTCCAAAAATAGAAGTGGTACCTAACCCAAGCGACATTAGTTTCAATATCAATTTAAAGCATCAAAATGCATAAAAATAGCTTGAAATGTAAAGATACCTTAAGTAGCCCCATTGAGTGGTAGGGAGATGTCAATTATGTCAAAACAAGGCCAAAAGGGGTGGTACTGGGTATAGAAATGGAGGTCTTTGGAATATAATATAGGCAAAAACATGATCAAAACTGGAGACCAATAGAAGTTGTATCATCTTAGGATGGAAGATGGAGATTCTGTGACAGAACATCTAAATGACTTTAATACTCTGGTAATTCAACTTGTCTCTGTTAATATTACGATTGCAGAAGAAGATAAGTGTATTACTTTGTTATGTTCTTTTCCAGACTCTTGGGATAATCTGGTTGTAGCAATTGGTAGTACCACTCAATCTAATTGAAATATGAGGATGTAGTTGCATCCTTGTTATCTGAAGGGATGAGGCAGAAAAGCATGGATGGTCATAGCACAGATGCTTTATTTGTAAGAGGTCGTACCCAATACAGGAATCTTGGTAAGTCTTTGGGGGGGATATCTAAATCTACAGGTAGATCTAAGTCTCCAGAAAAATTTTTGAGGAAATGTTGGAAGTGTGGTAAAAAAAGGAATTATAAGAAAGATTGCAAGTCTAAGAAGGTTGATAAACTAAAGGGATCTGACAGTACCTCTTCCACGGAGGTGAAAACCTCCACTGAAGAAGGAGGTGATGTTTACCTGGCATATACAGGCACACATGTAGACTGTGATGTATGGTTGATCAACTCAGGTGTGTCATACCATATGACTCCTCACAGGGATTGGTTCTGTGAATATGAAAAATATGATGGTGGTGATGTATTCCTAGGAGATGACTCAACAGCCAAAATCATGGGACATGGAAGGGTTAAGTTATTGCTAAAATATGGAAGGATTAGAACTCTCCCTAGGGTTCTACACATTCCAAAACTAGCCAGGAGCCTAATATTTGTAAGCAAGTTGGATGATGCAGGAGTGGATATTGTATTGGGAAAGGGCACTTGCAAGATGGTACGAGGGGATATGGTGTTGATGAGGGGATTTTGGTGTGGAAATTTGTACAATTTTTTGGGAATCACTTATACTAATGGGTGTAATAGTTATGTTGTCCCTGAGCAGAGAAATGAAGGAGACAAGACCAATATTGTCCCTGAAAAGAAGACCATGTTGTGGCATCAAAGACTGGGGCATATTGGAGAAAAGGGCCTTCGAACACTACACGGTAAAGGTATGGTTGAAGGTATGTCTAATTACACTCTGGATTTTGATTTATGTGAACATTGCATATATGGTGAACGGAATCGAGTAAGATTCCCATCTGGTGCTACAAGAGCAAAGGGGATCTTAGAATTGATACATAGTGATGTGTTTGGGAATGCTCATGTTCCATCCCTAGGGAAATATGTGTATTATGTTTCATTCATAGATGATTTCTCAAGGAACACATGGATTTATTTTCTTAGAAAGAAATCTGAGGTATTTGATAAATTTAAAGAGTTTAAGGCTCTGGTCGAAAATCAGACAGAAAATAAAATAAAGGTATTGAGGACAGATAATGGTGGAGAATTCTGCAGAAATGAATTCAAAGAATTCTGTAAGAAGTGTGGTATAGAAAGATAGAAGACTACTCCATACACACCTCGGCAGAATGGAGTTGCAGAAAGGATGAACAGGACATTGATGGAAAAAGAAAGGAGCATGCTCAGCAGTGTTGAGTTAGGACAAGAATTATGGGCAGAGGTAGTGGGTACATCATGTTACCTGGTCAATCAATCACCCTCATCAGTGTTGGATGATAAAACTCCACATGAGGTATGGACTGGTAATACACCCTCTCTTGGACATCTCAGAGTGTTTGGTTGTGATGCTTATGTACATATTCCAAAGGAAAATAGGAGTAAGATGGATAATAAAGCTGAAAAGTGTATCTTTATGGGTTATAAAGATGGTGTGAAAGGTTATAAGATTTGGAACCCATAAACTAAGAAGATTGTTTATAGTCGAGATGTTGTCTTTAGAGAGGTAAAATATGTGTCCAAACAAGAATTCCTACCAAGTCAAGATGAACCTGAGAAAATAGAGCTTGAGTTGGATGATACAAAATCTGAATCATCTGAAGAAGATGGAGCAGAAGAAGAAGAAACTCATACCCCAGTATTGAGGAGATCAGTGAGGGAAATAAGGCAACCAGAAAGGTATAGTCCACCTAATTTTCGTTCTAATTTTTATTTATCTATTAATGATGATGATCCCAGAACTGTCAGGGAATCAGTGAATTCAGAGGATAGTAAACTATGGAAGAAGTCCATGGTTGAAGAAATGGATACCTTGGATAAGAATGAGGCATGGGATATAGTTGAGTTGCCAGCTGGAAGAAAATTTGTTGGTATAAATTGGTTGTTTAAGAAGCAGTTTAATGCAGAAGGAAAAGTGGAGAAATACAAAGCTCGGCTAGTAGCAAAAGGTTATTCCCAGGTAGAGGGAATTGACTTTGGTGAGATTTTTTCTCCTATTGCCAAGTTAAAATCAATTAGATTTCTTTTATTTATTGTTGTTTCTTTTTATCTTGAAGTGGAATAGATGGATGTGAAGACAACATTCCTACATGGGGATCTAGAAGAATAAATCTACATGAAGCAGCCAGAAGGCTTTGTAGTGAAGGGAAAGAAAGAGCTTATCTATAAGCTAAAGAAGTCACTATATGGTCTAAAGCAATCACCTAGGATGTGGTACCAAAATTTTGACACATACATCCTTGGGTTGGGATTTGTGAGAAGCAAGGCTGATCACTGTGTATAGTCCAAGCAGGTTGGTAATCACTTCATTTATGTAGTGTTGTATGTTGATGACATGTTGCTGGTAGGAANGTTGTTGCTAACTTCATTCTAGGAATGGAGATTAAAAGAGATCATGTAAACAGGAAACTCTGGTTGAATCAGAGGAAATAAGTTGAGATGATATTGCAGAGGTTTAATATGCATGGAAGTAAACTGGTCAAGGTTCCTATTCCTATAGGTGTAAAGTTATCTACAGTTCAGTGTCCCAAGACACAAGAAGAAGAAGAGGACATGCCCCATGTTCTGTATGCCAGTGTAGTTGGTAGTTTGATGTATGCAATGGTATGTACTAGACCGGATATTGCAAATGCAGTGGAAGTTTTGAGAAGGTGTATTTCAAAACTAGGGAAGGAGAATTGGACAACAGTAAAGAGGGTCTTCAGGTATCTTCGTGGCACTAGCAGTTATGGATTATGCTACCAAGGAAGACTAGGATTGGATAGAGTGGTGGACATACATGGCTTTGTTGATGCAGTCTGGGTTGGAGATTTGGATCGTAGAAGATATACAAGTGGGTATGTTTTTAACCTATTTGGAGGAGCAATCAGTTGGATGAGCAAACGACAGGTTGTAGTGGCACTCTCAACTACAGAATCTGAATACATGGTAGCCACTCATGCAAGCAAGGAAGTCATATGGTTACAGAGATTATTTTCAAGTATTGGGTTGGTACAACAAGCAGTGATATTAGATTGTGACAGTCAGAGTGCAATCTTCATAGAAAAGAACCCAGCTTATCATTCGAAGACAAAGCATATTGATGTTCAGTATCACTTTGTGAGAGACATGGTTGAAAAAAATAAGTTGTTGCTGGAAAAGGTTGACACTTTGAAGAATGTTGCAGATTCATTAACAAAGTCTGTGAGCACAAAAAGGTTCTCATGGTGTAGAGTAACAATGGGAATTGTTGCCCTAGGTTGTTGACTATATAATCATGTGGACCCCTAGATGCAAAGAAAACAACAAGTGGAAGAATTTTGGGTATGTGTTATATTCTTTGCATGTGTGTGTGTGGGTGCATCAGATTCTAAAACTGCGCCCATTGTATATATTGTATCTATAGAATACCTAAAAACATTGTATATATTGTATGGTGAATGGTGAAATTAATATAATGAAGAGTTGAAAGGTTTTCTCCCAGTTAAGGGTTTTCGGTATAAATCTCTGTGTACTATGTGTTTGAGCCATTGACTCGATTCTATTTTTCTTAACAATCTATATGCATTTCTTTACTTCACAGGTTTAAAACTTACAGAAATACATCTCGTATCTACCAAAACATCAACAAAATAAACTCCACTTGCATCTTTAGCACTTGATCTACTCATGAGTCTAATTTCTCATGTGTTAATTTGTCAATAAAAACTAGGTATTGGATCCCCTCTACATCCAAAAGTCTCTATTTGTATTAGATAGAAGTTCTTAACTTAATCCCTCCTCGAATTATCTCTAAGATCCTTTCTCAAAATATCAAGCACTTGTTTCATCTGGACGCTAAGTCTCTTTCTTCTACGCAGCCATATGTTGTAACCTTGCATCAAGCCCCATTAATCGGCTCCTTCATCAATGGCGCTCATTCCATTACAACATATGACCGGCTCCTTTCCCAAGCGCTTATCACATAGGTGGTTTACCTCCTTCGATCAGTGGTAATACTTTTTATTCTTGCGGGGTCTCCATAAAACCTTGTACCAAAACCCAGGCACTAATACATCATCGAACTCTCTCTTATCGAAGTGTTGACATGCATAATTTAATCCATTCCAACCATTAAAACTCTAAGGAAACAAGAACCACTTCCAAACAATTCAAACTCTAACGAGAAAGAACCACTCTGAAAGTTTCTAAGTCGTCAATCTTTCATTTTCATCAATAGTCAGATCATGGTTTTCTCCACACTAGCGCTAATCACTTGAGTGCTTACCATTTGGCGCTAATTATCCATACAACCTCATACCATGACCAAATGCTTAAATAATCGAGCTTTTAACTCCCCATAGACTATCATACTTCTCTTGTCGGAGTGTTGTCGTCAAACTCCACTGATGTGAGTCACTCCAACCAATTTAGGCTATGAGAAGCTCGGACTTCAACAAGTTGTAATTACTCTGAAAGTTCACCCCCTACCACTCTGATAGGTTGAATCTGATAGAACAAAAACTACTGCAACAAATTTGCTTCTATAAAACACTTGCACGTGCCCCCCCTCCAAAACTATCGGTGTAGGTCTCTCTGAGTATATCCTCGTCGTTGGTCGGGGTCTTTCTTTTCACTGGGCCTTTTGACTATTTATAACTCCGAAGGTCATCAGTCTTCACCCCTTTCAGAGTATCTCCCTTGATCTGATATATCAGGGCTGATATAATCAATGGCTATGATTAACCCATTTTCTTGATCCGATGGTCACTATTCCTTTATGCTTACAAGGGAATTCAAACTCTGCTCCTTGGGGTATTTTATCCTTGTTTCAAACTACACATGAGATAAAATTCAATCTCATCCATTCATTATTGCAAATGATTACAAACTACAACTCAATCTTGATCTATTATCAAATTAGGATCATCAATATCATTTGATGATTGAGGATCAAGAGTCGTGTTCTTTCCCCTTTTGATGTGAGGTTTTAATCATGGTAGTGCTTAGATATGGAACCTAAATAAACAACTCTGAAAGAGACTTCTAGAAGAAAAAAACCTCAAATATATTCTTTAGACATCATTAAAGCATTACAAAGGAATATGTAATCTATTCAATTTCGTAGGAAGAATAATACACTGGTTATCTTCTATCAATCCACTCATTGTACATAAGTTTACACAAGGCCTCCTTGCCTTTCTTGGTCTGATTCACATTTAATTAGCCTCTATTTTGTCCTTTGGCCACACTTGGAATTTTCCACTCACACTCTTCATGCTCTTCTCTCCTATCTAACCCCGGGCCACTTAATTCCATTAGGCTTACAATATTTAAATCCAAAGTATGTTGACACCAGAATTGGTTCAGATCCTAAAACCTCTCCACTAACTAATCCCTAGGATCCACAAAATCCTCTTGGCTTAGATTTGTTTAGATATTTACAAAGACTATAGATCTGATTAAAAAAGGAATATTTGATTACATATCAAACTCTTCAAACCAATTCATATTCTAGAATCATTAATCTCATCCAACTAACCCTATCTTATACAATTCTTCTAGAATTCAATAAAAACATAGGAAATTTACAATAATTTGAAGTTACGGAACCCACTCCCTTAGCAAATTCAAAGACCCCTAAGGGCTAATCAACAAGTTTTATTTTGGAGCTAAATTACCATGCATCACATACCATCAAATTATATTGGCATGTAAAGACAATGGTAACACTTGGAATGTTTCCCAAAGATTAGGATTTTTGACAGATCAAGAGCAGAATGGAGATGTTGAAGGTTCAAAATGAATTTCTGCTAAAAGTTCTAACCTGGTTGTCTCGCAAACATGGAGGCATTTTCCAACCACCTGTTGTTGGTATGGGTCATGGTTTTTTGTCCGCATATCCAAGATTTGGTATTCTTGTTGCTATTATAGGTCTCAGAGCTTCTTCTATTATGGTCAACAACCCTCCAAAAATGGAACCCCAAATTCCTAAGACTTCATAGAATGTTTTTTTATCTGCCAGTTTAGTAGTTTTCTTATGTTTTATATAGTTCATAGATCTTTATATATCCATTTTAGACTTTCTAGATACATGTTACAATCCACTAATAATACAAAGACAGGTTTATCTTGTTTGGTTTCCCCACTGGAGCAGGCTATATTTTTTATTTTTGAACGTGGGAGATTATCATGATCTCCCAGGTCTAAGATTTTGTTTACTCCATGAATGTATAGCCTATAAATATTAATATAGATTATTTACTTACAAAAACAAATGGGGGTCGCCATCACAACCAATAGGCACATATAAGAAACACACATACAAAATCAAGACTATGAGTTAATCCTTCAACCTTCTCACTTTAATTTCAAACACTATAATTAATTAATATAGAAATATTTAGAAAACACACATCTTAAGCCAAAAGAAATAGACCTTTTGTAAACTTAATAAAGTAATAGAGAAAAAAGATCAGTTACTAGTTACAAGTTTTAAATGATAAAGGTTGTTAAAAATTCACAAGTATAAAAGTTCTTCTCTCAAATATAGAATCAATCACCAATGTCACTTCACTCTTGCCATTAAGTTGCATTTACTCTTGTTTTGTCTTAATTTCTACTACTCTTTTATCATTGATTTTTATTTTCTTTTTATTTTACCTTTGGTGACCACGCCCATGTGATTCTATTGACATTGATGAGCATTGTTCATTATGCCTCAACAATTGATTGTAGAGTTTTTTTAAAACAATTTCTTTATTATGTTACATTTTATATTTAATGTTCCATTGGGCTTCCACCATGCAACTCATACCTTGTAACACTCAATAGTGACCTTTGGATCTAGGTAAACATTGTTTTTTTCCCTACCCAACCATATTTCACAAATTTAGGTATGATGATTGTACTATGAGCATTTGTCACTCTACAAAATCATCTTATTGGAGAGAGTGCATCTTCTTTTGAAAATTTAGATTTTATATTGCATAATTGGTGTGTGATCAACAAGTTTGAATTTGAAGTATTCGCGTCATTTTATATTGGTTATCTTGTTGTCACTATACAATATATGTGGTTCCACATAACTCTTTAAGTCAAATTTAATTAATTATATACAAGATGAACTTTGGTCTTCAAACCCTTGTTGGAAAATCAGTTGTCATTGGTGTCAACCTTAGAAGAATCCCTAAAGCAAAGCCCGAAAGTACCTAAAAGTGATGATGATGTGTCCACTTGAAGAATACTTGAAGAGCCTTGAAGGATCCTTGACATAAATGTATAAAAATCCAAAGTGATCCCCTTATGGCGTAGGTTTTAATCATGACCCTCACAAGATGAGATAACATGGGGTTGTTTCCACATGCCCACTTTGAGTTGTACACAAATGGATCCTTGAAGAATCCTTGAAGAAGCCCTAAAACCAAGTGAAAAATAGCTTAAATTCAAGCGAAGAAGCCCCTAAAACCAAGAGAATAATCCCTTTTAAAGTAAATTAAATAATCCCCTAAGGTCATCCATCCTTAAGGAAGAGGTCTAACCCAAAAGTTGTGACCCTTGGTCGCACCCCCTCATGTGGAGAAGACTCATATAAATAAGAGGATCTTCATTTCACATTTGGATCATATCAGTTCAACCTAACTGAGGAATAGGATTGAATTCCCTCCTATAGGAGTGAATTTCCAAGGCAAGATGAAGTGAAAAGGGACGAAACTCCAAAGGAAGATGAAGTCTTGTGATGATTTATTCTAGGGTTTTATTTGACAGTCATCTTGGAATTTTCGATTTAATTTATTTTATAGAATGATTCAGATAATGAAACTTGGATTTTCTTCAAAAGAGACAGTGAATCATATTGGGTACAAATCTTAGGTCTTGAATCATTACAGGTTTTGAGTTATACTCAGTGGAAGTTGAGGTTTTTAAAACTAGGGTTTTCTTATTCAAAACGAGTCATATTGCCATTTTCACTATAAACCTTTTTTAGAGATGACTCAAGGAATAAAACTTGGAGGAATTTTAGAGAAGATATCGATGAATATTGGGTACAAGTTTCAGATTTTGATTCATTAGAGGTACAAATTTATACTTGTTGGAAGTTAGGGTTTGTGACTAATCCAGAAACTATTCCTAAACATGTGTTCGAGATAAAACAATTATATATGAATATTGGTAGGCCCAAATTTAATTCCCCTTGTTTCATTAGAAGGAGAACATATCCTAATATCTTAATTCCAAGTTTTAGAATAAAAAATGAAAAATTGAGCTCATGGCGAATCTTACAAGTTTGCATATTTGAGGTACAGTTTTGAGCAATTTTGTGTGCAGATTTAAGAAGTGATTTTGGGATTGTATTTGAAGGTTGATTTGATATTTTATCATCATTTAAAATATTCCAATGGGATTGGTGTCTCCTTCCCATAGGTGTTGTAAAACTCAGGGAGTGTATGCTTCCTTCAAGTTGGTGCTTGTAAAATCTTGAAACTACTTAAGAAAAGTTTATGTCATTTTCTCCCAGTTGGGTGTCCACATAAAAATTTGTGTGTGATGTGTATGATTTTATGTGATGATGAATGAAATGATTAATGGTTAATTTTTATGTAATTCTTGAAGGTTAAAATTGTTGAAATAACTCTATATTGATTCACCCCCCCCCCCCTCTCAGTAATCTTGAATATTCTAACAATTAGTATCGGAGCAGGTTCCTTCATGAACATTCTAATCAATGAAAGAAATATCATGGATAAGCAAGTAGAATTTACCAAAAATGGAACACCATTTTTTTATGGGGAAAATCATGCTTTTTGGAGCATAAGAATGAGACCATTTTTGCAGGCACATGGATTTGATGTTTGGAAAGTTGTAGTAAATGGATACATTGCACCAAATTCTCCCCCAGCAAATAATTTTGGGAAAAATCTCATTGAATACAATTCAACAGTTTTAAATGCCATTCTAAGCGGTCTAATAGATTCAAAATTTGTTAAGGTTATGCATTGTGATTCTACAAAGGAAATATGGGACAAGCTCAAGAATATTTATGAAGAAGATGCTAAAGTCGAAGGAGCCAAGCTTTAGACTTATGGAGGAAAATTTGAACATCTGAGAATGAAGGAAGATGAAGATATTGCAACTTATTTTCTCTGAGTTGATGAAATTGTGAATACTATAAGAGGATTGGGAGAAAATATTGAAAATTTAGTTATTGTGCAAAATATATTAAGATCTCTCTCAATGAGATTTGACCCTAAAATCTTAGCTCTAGAAGAAAGACAATATTTGGCTATGTTGAGCATGGATGAATTACATGGAATACTTACAACATATGAAATGAGAACAGAACATGAAAATACATCTAGAAGGGAAGCAAATTTAAAGAAGATGAGAAAGAACAAGATAAGGTAAAAACCATGCTCCAACAATAGTGATGATTAAGATAATGAATAAGAATCCAACTTTGTAAGAAAGATGAAAAGAGGAACCAGAAAATACAAAGGTAAAATTCCTTTCAAATGATTTAATTGTGGAAAAGTTGACCATTTTGATTCTAAATGTCCTTATGTAAGGGTTTCATATAGTTATGAAGAAGAAGTTCCTAAGAAAGAAAAGAAATATCTTAAAATATACAAGGAAATAAATAAAGGAAGATTTTTTAAAAAGAAAAGACTCTATTCAAAAGATGATAGCTCCTCATCTGATGAAGATGATGATAGTGGCAATGACTCAAGAAGAGTACTCTTCATGGAGTTATATGCTCTAGAAGAAACTACTAAAAAAATGAAGGAGACTATGAAAAATAAGGTGTAGTAAATCTTGAGAAGGAATTGATTAGTGCCTTAAGTGATCTAATAATAGCAAGGAATAAAAACACGTCTCTCAAAGAAGAGTTAAGTAAACTGAAGGAAGGCTTTCAAAACCCTAGAAAAAATTCTGAAGAAGCTAAGAAGACTATCGTAGATATAAGGATTCAGTTGGAAGAATCCAAAGTGATTGAAGAAACACTCAATAGACAACTGGAATAAAAGAAGAAAATAACAGATAATTTGGAAGTTGAAATAGTCTCACTAAGAAAGGAACTACAAAAGAAGGACATCGAACTAAATTTTGGAAATAACACCAAAATACTGGATGAAATCATATGCAATAAAAAACTATTCTATGACAAGTTTTTACTTGGATACAAACAAAATAATATTGATGAGGGTTCAAGTTCTATGATGACAGGAAATTAAGCAGAGCAAAGAAGTTATGCATATATTAGCAAGGGTTTCATCAAGAAAGAATAATGCAAGCCTCTAAAAGAGGACATATAGAAACCAGAAATAAAAAATAACCAAGAAGAATATTGTGCATTCAGAGGAGCATGGAATTAGAAACTAACAATGAAAAATACCCAAGAAGAAGATCATGATTTCAGAAGAACACACCAACTAGAAGACCACCCACACCCAGGTACCAAAATATTTTCTTGACTTGTGTTATTCTTGCAATAATTTTGGGCATAAAGCCATAAATTGTAGATCCTGTGCAAAGGATAGAAACACCTGGAACGAAAGTAGATATGAAAATCCCAAGAATCATTATGAAGGAAATTATCCCATAAATCCTCGTGAGGCATTTGACAAAAATTATAACAGTTTTGGTGCTCTGGGTTATGAAATTGAATGCTACAATTGTAACAATTTTGAATACATAGATAGAAATTCCAAAATTTATTTGATAGTTTCTTCAAGGGAAACTAGGCATGTTCCTTTCAATCATATAGGGGAACAACAAAGAACTTGGAAAAGGAAGCAAGAAGATTTGAAGGTTGAGGAATGTGGGTTTGTCTTACAAGCCCAAAATAGAAGAAGTCATTGGTATATTGATAGTGGATGCTCAAAGCATATGAATAGAGACAAAAACAGATTTGTAACATTAAAGAAAGAAAAAGAGGGGTCTGTCATGTTTGGAAATGATAACTCAGCCGAAATTATAGGAAAATGCACAATTAGTCTTGGAAATAAATATGGTGTGGCATAAAATTTCCTACTTGTCGAAAATATGAAGCATAATTTTCTAAGTATGATCCAAATGTGTGATCAGGGACACACGGTTATGTTCAATTCAAAAGAATGTGAAATAAGGAAATATGGATCAAGCAGACTAGTGGCAACATCAATAAGGACTCCAAAAAACATATACATATTGAATGAGATCGAAGAAGAAAGATGATGTTTGGAAAAAGAATATGAAAGTTGTCTTTGGCATAGGAGAATGGGCCATATACACTTTGATAATCTTGTCAGGATTGGTAAAAAGAAATATGTAAGAGAAATACCAGAATTACAAAGCCAACAAATACTATGTGCAAGCATTGTCAGCATGGAAAACAAACAAAATTTGAATTCAAGACAAAATAATAATCTACGACAAAACCTTTGGATATTGTACACATTGATTTATGTTGACCCACAAGAACAAAATGACAAGATTGTGAATGTAACATCCAGTTCCACTGATCACACTTTCATACCGCTGATTTATTCTTTGAGGACACTTTCGAGAAAGTGATTCGGTTAAAAAATGATACTTTATGATTACTTGATTTGGTTTATGAGTTAAAAATTATGTCATCATTGAGTATTGAAATTTTGATATGTTATTAATATTGATGTATAGCAGTGACAGGTATTATGATGAGATTTCCTGAGTGTGCAAGAGACATGACCCGATGAGGATGCTTATGGCATCGACAAAATACCTTAGACTCTGTATTGAATCAAGGAGTGGACTATTGACTGTGTTTATGAGTAATTGATTTTATTATGCATGTGTTATGATGATGATTTTAATTATGAATTTCATGTATAAGAGTTATTAATATTATCTTTGTAAGTGGATGCAAGCATGGTGACACTTGCTAATCCGACTCACATATGGATTAAATGGGTCATAAATAGATATCAGATAGATTAGGGAGAGGTGTGGCAGTGTCCTTGTCAAATCCTTATAACACTCTCGTCGTGACCTGAACTAAAGGTTAACGACAACATTGTTTCTGAGAGGTTCATAATGACGTGAGGGTAGACTGAGATAGTCGCTCATGAGGATTTAGGAGGGGTGCGCAATAAGGTGGATTCCTTATTCCTCAGTAATCCCTTAGTATCACACAAGATCGACAAGTGGAGTATTGACTCCAAGCGCCAGACAACTTTCAAACTAAGTTAACATGGCGAGTGACACCCTTGGAGCACGTAGGTACGTCTTGAAGGGCACGTCGCAGTTTAATCTAAAATTCAAATTAAGAAAATGAAATGTCAAGAAATTAATAAAAATTGAGAAGACTTTAGAGGATAAAATGAGTACTTAGAATTTGTTATAGAAGAGAATACAAATTAAATATTAATTTATAAACCAAAAAACATAACCAAAAATCTAAGTCTAGATATTTTGACTAAATAAAGTTTATAATAATGGGTTTAAAGGAAATTATACTAAATAAACACTAGTAACGAGAGAATAAAATTCTAGACATGTGCACAAGGTGTGCATGAATTTAATAAAAGAAAATTTTAAATTAAAAGAAATTAATCCATGAGAGAATGGGTTGTCAACATAGAGTTGGAATCTTAAGTCAAACTAGACTCTAAGTCCTAATTAAGAGAAGAGTCATAATCAAACTTCAAATGTAATTTAGTTAGGAGACACAATAAAGGAGAAATTGGGGAATTAAGGGACAAATAGGAGAAAATCTAGGAACTAATTGTGGAGGAGAGGAAAAATTAAAATTATTTAAATTAAAAGAAATTAAAACATGTGCAACTTGAGGGAAGTGTGACATGTGTTGAGAGTGAATCATCTCTAAATTTATTACTAAAAATTATTTAATTATGCATGAATTGACAAGTGTCAAGAAAATTTTTCTTATAAAAAGAAGGAAAAGGACCCTATTGAAGGATGACTGGAATGTTGTGAAATTTTATTGTGATTAGTTTACTTGTGTGAGTTGGGAAGAAAGATTTGCATAAGAGGTGGAAGCATCTCCTTGTGAGGAAAAGCTTGAGCTAGTTAGATCTAAAATTCTGTGTGTGACCCCTTTGCGACTCAAGGAGCTAAGGGGGGAGAAGAGTACCCATAACGTTGGTTGTGAGGTNATTAGCAGGTGAAAGGAAGGGAATTGTGCAATTTATTTCCAGATTGAAGATCGTGATTGGTTATCAACAATCTTCTAGTTACGGTATTTTTATATTTTAGTTATTTTATTGTTCGATGGTAATTATATGGTACGGTTAGTAAATCCAAATGGAGGATAAAACTTAATTTTGTAATAAGTATATATATGAGGATTTATTGTTGGGACAGTAATGTAAATTCGATTTTTGTTTCCATAATTGTCGCAAGAATTAGATTTGTTATTATACATTAAAAAAATGAGTATTTGTGTATATCACTCGGGGTTGTATGTAAGACAAACAAAATAAAAGGGGGACTAGAAGTGCCTGAGAATATCATGGCTCTCATGTTGGAATGTCGCAGTTGATGAACCTTGACTTCTAGTAGGTTGACAGAGATTTCATCCTTCGCATGCTCCATGGTTATTTTTTCGCTCTCACAGTCAAGCTC
>JASDQU011102505.1:0-15294 GCA_032191745.1 Picea mariana | reverse complement strand
CTTGTATTAAAATATATATTTATTTATTTTAATTGCAGTAATTAAATTTAACTATATTATTGAATTATAATGTGAAGGAATTAATTCTAACTAAGTTCAGCTTACGCTTATTCAAGTTAAGGAAAGATTTATGACTTTTATTTTGAAGTTAAAAATACATCATGTACAAGTTGATATAAACAATCATTAATGCACAAGTTGTGCAACCTCAAGTAAGGTATTTAAAATGACTGTACTTACACCTTATTGAGTTACTAAAATAAGAACCCTTGGAATCAATGTCAGACATCGAAGGTTATTCATGGTATAAATTGGTATTTTTGCGTAGCATGACGTAGTATTTATTTACAAGTTTAAATATTTTATTAAATTAGTTACTCGAATTGTAAAGTTTCTTTTTGATTCTCAAACTAAAATCTATATTCTTTTGTAATTGCTTACTTTTTTTGTTTAGATAAATGGGATTGTTACATATGGTATCAGAGTGGGTTCCACTCTGTGACACCAAGACTCGTTACGACTTCCAATGCATTTTGTTTACATTAATATATATTGCTAATATAAATTGAAATTGTTTTATAGCAGGTATCATGGTTAGAGGACGGAAGACAAGTAGACGTTAGGGTACAAGAGGAATAGGAATTCCTCCTCCAAGTACATATACACTTTAGAGGTCTTCTCCACAGGGAGAAGATCATACTACCGAGTAGGAGCATGTTGCAGTGGGAAATGTCATGAGTATGATGAGGTATTTTCAAAGGATGTCAGAGGCATTGATAAATCACCCTAATCATGATGAGGGCAGGGAATATGTACCCAATGAGGTTTCACAACGCCCTCCTATAGTTAGTGGTAGTGTTCATAGAGGACTCTAGAAGGTAAAATTTCCTGAGTTCTGGGGTTCCATGGATGGTTTAGTTGTCGAAGCTTGGTTGGAGAATATGGAAACGTGTTTTGAATTGCGTGATTATACCTCCAACATGAAGGTCTGCATGGAAGTATTCTAGCTGAAAGGGAGTGTGCTTCTTTGGTGGAGGACACTCTTACCACAGTTGAATATGGCCATTGAAGACATGTCTTGGGAATTGATTGAGGAGCGATTCTGAGAGACGTACCTATATGTTGAGTTCATTGAGTGTCATATCAATGAATTCAATGCTTTACGATAGGGTAGTCGTACAGTACCTGAGGATGAGGTTATATTTATGGAGTTACTCAGATATGCTCCACACCATAACACTGAAAAGTTAAAGGTGAATAAGTTTTTTCTTGGTCTCAACTACAATATTCGTGCTAAGGTAAGGAAATTGATGCCTCAGACTTTTCACGATGCAATACAAAAATATTTTATCGTTGAATAAGAGTTCAACAGTGGGGGTCAGGGTACGACTCCTTCCAGGCAGACAATACATATGTCAATTAGAGCGTCATAGCAGCAAATACCCATTATGAAGACTTCTAGGAACTGTGATACACCCATAGGACCTGTATTATCTACACCGTGCAAACAAACTACCAACCAAAGGACTTTGTATATAGCACCACCGCAGAAGCATGTGCATCGACCTCGGCAACAGCAATAGAAAAAATCAGGACCTCAGAACCCTAGACCAACAAATTCTTCCTCTAGCACTAGGAGAAATGGCCCTAAGAATGGATGTTGGAATTATGGAGAACCCCACTATCAGAGAGATTTTCCTATAGATAAGGTGAGAACTACTGGATTAGCAGGACAGACAACAATAGGATATATGGGAAAGGCCCATAGGATTCATGCAACGGTGAATAACTGTCAGGATGAGCATCAGTCTACAGTGCTCGATACTTCAGGTATTATATCAAATCAACAGTTTAGTATTTTGATAGATCCAGTAGCTACTGAGTGTTTCATTTCTAGTGTTGCACTCAAAATAATTAAGGTGAAGGTATTCGAACAAGACGAGTTTAGATATTTAGAATTGGCATATGGAGCCAAGCAAAAAGTTGGAGAAAATGTTAAATATTGTAAGATTAATTTGGGAGAATCCATCGCAAGTGTAAACCTTTTTGTCACAACCTTATGATCCTAAAACATTGTGATTGGAATGGATTGGTTAGACTTTCACAATGCGATACTTAATTGTAAGATGAAAAGATTAAGCTTAATTGATGATTTGGGATAGAATAGAATAATTGTAGGAAGAAACTGAGTGTCGCTAAGATTTATTACTTCCCTACAATTGAAGAAAAATATGTGAAAATGATGTAAGTTGTACGCCATTTTATCTCTTAACGAAAAGGGTGACATAGAAATATTGGAAGACTTTCTGGTTGTATCGGAGTTTGTTGATGTTTTCCTAGGGAACTACCAGGCGTACCACCAAAAAGAGAATTGAAATTTACTATATATGTAAAACCTAGAACAAAACCAATTGTTAGAGCGCCATATCGGATGTTGACACCTGAATTACAAGAGTTAAAGATGCAATTGAAATAATTATTATATTTGGGACTTACACATCCAAGTGTATCACTGTGGGGTGCACCAGTAATTTTTGTAAGAAAGAAGGATGAATCATGGAGGCTTTGAATTGCATATCATCAATTAAATAAAGCCACAATCAAGAATCAATACCTGCTACCAAAAATTGAAGACTTATTTGATCAAATGAAGGGGGTAACAATGTTTTCAAATATTGATTTGAGGTCGGGATATCATCAATTACGAATCAAATAGGAAGACATTCCTAAAACAACATTTAAGACCAGATTTGGACATTGCGAATTTATTGTATTACTGTTTGGTTTAACAAATTCCCTTGGTGTATTCATGAGTTTAATAAATGGGGTATTCTGCGAATACTTGGACAAGTTCATACATGTATTTATTGATGATATATTAATTTACTCTTGGACAAAAGAGGAGCACAACGAACATCTGAGATTATTTTTGCAGTGCTTAAGAGAAAACAAGTTGTATGGAAAGTTGTCGAAATGTTTTTTTTATCAGACAAAGATTCATTATTTGGGGCACATTATTTCTGGAGAAGGTATCGATGTGGATCCATCGAAGTTAGAGGCTATTACGGAATGGCCAAAATCAATGGATGTGCAAGAAGTACATGTGTTTATGGGATTAGTAGGTTATTATCGACGTTTCATCGAAGGATTTTAAAAAATAGAAAATCCAATTATAGAATTGCAAAATAGGAATAAGAAATTTGTATGCTCATAGAAATGCGTTGAAGCATTTCAGAAGCTTACAAAATTATTAACAAAAAAATTGATATTGAAAGTTCCATATGTGAACAAGGAATTCTTAGCATGCACTGACGCATGCAATGAAAGACTGGGTGGAGTACTAATGCAAGAAGGTCGAGTTATCGCATATATTTCAAGGAAACTAAGAATTCATGAAGTGAATTATGCAACACATGATTTTGAATTATTAGCGATTTTTTATACCTTACGTGTTTGGAGGCACTACCTTATTGAACGGAAATTCAAATTGAAAATTGATCACGGTGGATTGCAACACATTTTTACACAGAGTGACTTGAACACACAACAAAGACATTGGTCATAGATTTTAAGTGAGTATGATTTTGAAATAACGTACATTAAAGGAACAATTAATAGAGTAGCAGATGCGTTGAGTTGGAGACCATGCATTTTCTCAGTAATACCACTAAAAACTAATCTTCAGGAAAATATTTTATCATTACAGATGGATGACCACTGGTACAAGGAAGTAAAATACAATATCGAACAAGATACCATGATGATACCTAAATATGAGGGCTATTCTTTGGAAAATGATGGACTATTAAGATATAATAAAAAATTTATGTACCACCAAGTGATGAAATGAGAAATTTAATTTTGAATGAAGCTCATCGAGCAGTGTATATGGCTCATCCTGGAGTCACGAAAATGAAGGCAGATTTTAAACCAATATTATTTTGGAAGGGAATGAAATATGATATAGTTAATTATGTGGTGAGATGTCTTGAATGTTATCAAGCAAATACTGAACATAGACATCCAGTGGGATTATTACAGCCATATGTGATTCCTGAATCGAAATGGAAAATTATATCGATGGATTTTATTGTTGGATTTCCATTGACTGCAAGGAGACACATTTATATCTTTTTAGTTGTCGACACTTTGACGAAGAGTGTGCATTTTATTCCAGTCTATACGACATATCAAGCACTTGATATAGCTATAATTTTTTTTAATGAAATTGTAAGGCTGCATGGTGTACCGAGGAAGATAATATCCGATCAAGGATAGGTATTCACTAGATGTTTTTGGACTAGTTTCCGAGAGGAATTGGGCACGCAATTAAATTTTAGTGCATCATATCACCCTGAAAGCGATGGAAAAATAGAAAGAAAGAAACAAGTTCTATAATATATGCTTCGAATGTATGTGATGGATCAAAATAAACGATGGGAATAATTTTTACCATTGGTAGAATTTGCATATAATAACAGTTACCAGAGTTCGATAAAGATGGCACCTTTTGAATTTCTACACAGATGACCATGTAGGACACCTTTGAGATGGGATCGACTAGAATATAGGGTCCTGGTGGGACCGGAAGTGATTCGGGAAATGGAAGATAAGATGTGAACCATAAATAAAAGGATTAAGGAAGTGCAATATTGACAAAATATTTATGCAGATGTGCATCGTATAGACCATAGTTATGAGGTTGGTGATAAAGTGTTCTTGCGGGTGAAGCCGCATAAGAGTTCGATTAAGTTTGGAAAGGGTGTTAAACTCTCTCCAAGGTTTGTGGGACCTTTCAAAGTTATATAAAATAAAGGACATGTGGCTTATCGACTAGCCTTACCTGATTATTTGAGGCATATGCACGATGTGTTTCATATTTCAGTTTTACATCATTATATTTCAGATACGTCACATGTTATTGATTTGAGTTCATTGAAGGTATCAGACGAGGGTGCTCTCATAGCGGATCCAATCCGCATATTAGACCATCACACTCGACAACTACAACGTCGATTGGTCGATCATGTCAAGGTTCAGTAGGATAGTTATATTCCACATTCTTCCACTTGGGAGGACGCACATGAGATGCATTAGTAGTTTCCATATTTATTTTAAAAGTTTGATATATAGATTAGTAGCAGCTATATTTATTGCTTTCATTATTAGACTATACGAACTTTAGGATGAAGTTTAAAACAAGAGGGGGTGTATGTAACATCCAGTTCCACTGATCACACTTTGATACCATTGATTTATTCTTTGAGGACACTTGCAAGCAAGTGATCCAGTTAAAACATGATACTTTATGATTATTTGATTTGTTTTATGAGTTAAAAATTGTGTCATCATTGAGTACTGAAATTTTGATATGTTATTAATATTGATGTATAACAGTGACATGTATTATGATGAGATTTCCTGAGTGTGCAAGAAACATGACACGATGAGGATGCTTATGGCATCGACAGAATACTTTGGACTCTGGATTGAGTTAGGGAGTGGACTATTGACTTTAATTATGAGTACTTGATTTTATAATGCTTATGTTATGATAATGATTTCAGTTATGGATTTCATGTATAAGATTTATTAATATCATCTTTGTCAGTGGATGCAGTCATGGTGATGCTTGTTAATCTGACTCATGTATGGAGTAAAGGGGTCATTCACAGATATCAGATAAACTAGGGAGAGGTGAGGAAGTGTCCTTGTCACAACCTAATAGCACTCCCTCCATGACCTGAACTGAAGGTTAACGAATACCTTGTTCTTGAGAGGTTCACGATGTCGTCGGGGCAGACTGAGACAGTCGCTCATGAGGATTTTTAAGGGGCGTACAATAAGGAAGATTATTTATTCCTCAATAATCTATTAGTCTCATACAAGGTCGACAAGTAGAGTATTGACTCCAAGCGTCAGACAACTTCCAAACTAAGTCAACATGGCGAGTGACACCCTTGGAGAACGTAGGTGCATATTGAAGGGCATGTGAAAATGAAACATCAACAAAATTAACAAAAATTTAGAAGGCTATAGAGGATCAAATGACTACTTAGAATTTGTTAGAGAAGAGAATAAAAATTAAATATTAATTTATAAACCAGAAAACATAACCAAAAATCTAAGTCTAGATGTTTTGACTAAATAAAGTTAGTAATAATGGGTTTAAAGGAAATTAGACTAAATAAACACTAGTAAAGAGAGAATAAAATTCTAGACATGTGTACAAGGTGTGCATGAATTTAATAAAAGAAAATTTTAAATTAAAATAAATTAATTCATGAGAGAATGGGTTGTCAACACAGAGTTAGAATCCTAAGTCAAACTAGATTCTAAATCCTAACTAAGAGAAGAGACATAATTAAACTCCAGTTGTAATTTAGTTAGGAGACACAATAAAGGAGAAAATGTGGAATTAAGGGACAACTATGAGAAAATCTAGGAACTAATTGTGGAGGTGAGGAAAATTTCAAATTTATTTAAATTATTTAAATTGTGTAAGACTCCATATGATTTATGGAAAGGAAGACCGATCAATTTTAAGCACTTTAGAGTATTTGGAATCAAGTTTTACATAAAAAGGGAAGATGAGAAGATTGGAAAATTTGACTCCCAAGTGGACGAAGGCGTATTTGTTGGGTACTCATGCAAAAGAAAAGCACATAAGTGTTCCAATATAATACTCAACAAGATAGTGGAAAGCATCAATGTAAAATTTGATGAAACAGACTTATTGAAGACCAAAAAGGAAAGTAGAAATTCAAAGATCTTTAAAGAACGGGAAAATGAAGAACTAAAGCAAGAAGAAGAGAAGCAGGCAGGAGACTAACAAGAAGAAAATAACTAGAAAGATTTTCAAACACCTTCTGGGACACCTAACCATTGGGTTCAAATGAATCATCCACCAAAATAAATCATTGGAGATAGAAGTGTCGAAGTAGAAACCAAAAGAAGAAGGAAAGAACAAGCACCTAAAAAAGGACATTTTTCATTATTGTCCACAATTGAACCAAGTAACTTTGAGGAAGCCAAAAATGATGAACATTGAATCAAGGCTATGGAATAAGAACTAAATCAAATAGAGAACAATGAGACATGGGAACTAGTTCCAAGACCAAAGAACAACAATGTGATTGGGACAAAATGGGTCTTCAAAAACAAGTTAAACGAAGATGGACAAGTAACCAGAAACAAAGCAAGACTAGTGTGCAAAGGATATGCTCAAGTTGAAGGAATAAATTTTGAAGTAACCTTTTCTCCTGTGGCCAGAATGGAAGCACTCAAATTTTTCTTGGCTTATGCATGCTCCAAAAGGATCAAAGTGTATCACATGGACATAAAATCAACTTTTTTAAATGGAGAATTAGAAGAAGAAGCCTACATAGAACAACTAGAAGGGTTTCTACTATCATAAAAGGAAGACTACATTTGCATATTGAAGAAAGATCTGTATGGACTTAAGAAAGCTCCGATAGCTTGGTACTCAAGATTGGATAGGTACTTACAACAAAAAGGTTTCAGAAAGGGAAATGCAGATAGTAACCTCTACATAAAATTGGATCAAGGAAGTATGATTATTATTGAAGTGTATGTTGATGGAATCATCTTTGGAAGTGATGATGATGGATTGAGTCAAAAGTTTTTCAAGGATATGCATAATGAATTTGAAATGTTCCTACTTGGGGATTTGAATTTTTTCTTGGGACTCCATATATCTCAGCTAAATGAAAGAATTTTCATTTCCCAAACCAAGTACATCAAAGAAATGTTAAAGAAGTTCAAAATGGAAGATTGTAAACCTGTGAGTAATCCTATGGTTATCAATTGCAAGTTGAGTAAAGATGATGAATCTAAAGAAGCGGATCAAATACTCTACAGATAAATGATTGATAGTCTACTCTATGTCATAAATTCAAGAACAGATGTAATGCAAGTAGTTGGAAAGGTCGCAATATTTCAAGAGGCACCAAAGGAAACCCATGTTCTAGTAGTAAAAAGGATCTTTGGGTATATTAAAGGAACAACAGATTTTTGGCTATGGTATATGAAAGGAAACGTATTAACTATGGTTTCCTACACAGATGCAGATTGGGCAGGAAGTATTGATCACAGAAGAAGTACAAGTGGAGCATATTTCTACTTAGGTGTCTTCTTAGTGTCCTAGTTGAGCAAGAAGCAATCTTCAGTATCCTTATCCATAGTAGAAGCAGAATATATCACAGCAACAACATTTTGTACTCATATTCTCTAGATGAAGAAAACCTCGAAAGACATGCAAGTGAGATATGATGAGCCTATTTCGATACTTTGTGACAACACCGACATTATAAACATCTACAAGAATCCAATGATGCATTCCAAGACCAAAAATATTCCTATTAAGTTCCACTTTCTATGAGAACAAGTCATGGAAAAGAATATCAAGTTGGAGGACATTGGGAAAAAAGAACAGATTGCAAACATATTCAAAAAGCCTCTTCCTAGGGATACCTTTGAGTATATTCGACAAAAACTGGGAGTAATTTCTACTCCAAATTGATTTCCAAGTGTCACCCTTGCCAGGTGTTCACTCTGAAAATGTGCTTCCACCCAGTCCCTCTTCACCCAGTCGTCACCATTGGTCCCTTTACTAAGTGGGGGGTGTATTTCATGGTCTACAACCCATCCTCGGTTGGGGGGCACCAGCATATTATCATGGCCATGGATTATTTTACTAAATGAGCTGAGGCCATGCTTACCGTTAAATATGATGGTAAGATTGTATCTTTTTTCATATTCAATCAGATTATATCTCAATTCAGAATCCAAAAATATATTGTCACTGATCATGGAAGTCACTTCTAGAATGGGATGATGACATTTTTGGCATCAAAACTAGGGTTTACACATGATTATTCTTCCCATTATTATCCCTAGGAAAATGGACAAGTACAGGTTGTGAATAAATCTCTAAAGACCATTTTGAAAAAAATTGTCAGTCGAAGTAAATCTAACTGGCATGTGATGCTTTACCTTTCACTTTGGGCATATCGAACTATGGTAAATACTTCCATTGGTTTCTCACCATTTCAGTTAGTACATGACGTGGATTTGATTCTTCGTATTGAATGTGAAATCCCTTCCCTTAAGTTGGAAATCGAGCTCCTACCTGACACGACTGATCTCAAAGAGCGCCTCGTACACCTAGAGCACCTCGATGAGCAGTGTCAAGACGCCTCTATGGCTATTGAAGCAGATAAATGATGTGTTAAGGCCCAATAAAATAAGTCTGTATGTCCTCGATAGTACTCTAAGGGTGACTTGGTTCTCCTTTATGACCAAGCCAAGGAACCGTCGGGGGTAGGAAAGTTCAACCCCATGTGGCACGATCCTTATATTGTGTGACATTTCCTAGAGAAAGGAGCATATGAATTAGAATATTATGAGGGGAATGTTTTGGAAAAGCCCGACAATGGGCTCTACCTTAAAAGTTATTATGCTTGAGCCCTCAAACTCGAGCGTGACCTTTGTATATTAGTGTATATACTTATTTTTTCTTTTCTCTTTTGCATCATCGGCTTGCTTATTGAGTTTTCCCTTGGTTGGCAGATGTCAATGGAGTCTTCAGTATACTTAGGATTTACATACGATGCCAGTCATCATACGCAGAACTTGGCTTTCGTCGCTTGGGTTATCTATTCACCTAAGGGACAACTGGTGTCTTCAGGTGGCGTTTGTCTGAAGCCATAAACGAACAATGTGGCTAAGTATAGTGCCATTATAGAGCTATTACGTGATGCCATTTCACATGGTGTTTGACATTTTCAAAGTTTTCCTGGACTCCCAATTAGTTGTATGTCATTTGAAAAACAAATAGCATGTGTGAGATCCTACTTTACTCTGAAGGTTCCTACAGGTATGAATTTTGGAACGATACTTTGATTTGCTTACTTATAATCACATCCCTAGAAGTTATAATCAAGTATCCAATGCATATGCTAATTACATTTTAGATTGGAATTTGTCACATAATTAAGTAAAGAAAACACATTTATACATTCATCCATTGTAACATATATAAGTTGATTTGAATAGAAAATGTTTTTTGTTTTCCTTTATCAAATTGAAAAACACAAAAAAAATGAAATATATAAAAACCAATTTTTCTTTCCTTGTGGACTAATAGCGCAGTGAAATATCTGGTTTGAAGTGGTTTTGTACAAGGTTTTTTAACATATTTCCAGCATTGTATCACTCATTTGTGCCTCTGGCAGGTATATTATGTCATCGGCATATAGGATAGGTTCTCACCCCACTTTTCATTTCTGCATCGCACTATGACCATGATTCATATTCCCTAGGTAAGAACCCATTTCTTAGCGACATGGAACCTTCTCACTGCTAATATAAGTGTCGTTATTAAATGGTAGAGACTTACCAAACATGGGTGCCCTAGTTAGAACCATGTTTTCATTTGGTTCCCATGCAGAAGTTACTCCATAGGACTAGGAGTTCCTTATAGTCCCAATATGACTTTGTGTTCAAACCCCATTTTTCTTACTCAATATAATTTTGACTACTACCCATGGGATTCCCCCTAAGTCTTGGTTAAGCTCTTTTACGACTCCCGAAAAAATGAAAAAGATTGTCGAGTGATCTTGTCTCTTTCACACTCATTAAATGGTTTTCAAAGGACGTCTATGTGGTATAAGTTTAACCTTTTTTCGGACCAAGTAGATTATTTACGAAAAAGGAATACTCTAGTCGCCATTGGCTATAAGAGTTCTCCTGGGTATTATTTTATACTTTCTCGGGCCTAGGGGACTAACATCTACGAAAAAGGACACTTTTTATTTAAGTTGTAATTGCATCCCATTATCCGTCTTGCATTCTTTTAGCCTATTGTTGGCTCTCGCTTTCTCGTTATAAGCCTCTTTCCTCAGCAATTATCATCATTATCCAAGCAGTGTCTTTCATATATCATTTGCAGCTTGACACCCTTTACCCATAGAGGAAAAATCCCCCCAAGTGTCCATGCCCCACATGTGTTCCCTTGCATTGAGAATAGATATGTTCCACTACTTGGAACTAGTTTCTTATTCGTGACACTCATTTCCTCTCCTATATCTAGCATTTATGTTACTATGAAAAAACAAAAAAAGAAGGGCAAGAAAAGAATATTATCTCCTATCAGCAGAAGTTGTGTTTCCTTTTAACATAGCACAAACTCTTGAGTCCATTTTCATCCAGGTTTTTGGTTTAGCATGACCTTAGGAAGCTAAGCTCATTGCTCAGAGTCTACTCCTCCGACTGTTTTTTCTTCCAGTCCCTATGGAGAGTTTTTTTATGCCTCCTACATTGCAAACTTTTGTCAATGATTAGTGTTAATTCTATGCTACCTAATTTATCCATATGTCTCATACTCTTGTTCAAAGGAAGTATAAATCCTGTGTTGGCCACTCCTTATAACTCTTGACTTTGCATGTCGATCATACCCTTAATCTATCTCAAAATCACATGAAGTTTTTGTCCTACCTTGCAACCTGGGCCTACTTTCATCATTGGTAGGTAACCTTGAACTCAGCAAATGACATCTCCTCATTGGTCATTGACTAGGGGGTTTCCCTTATGTTCGACGTCAAGAAACATATTCATACATTGGGATTCATGTAGTGTCTTGGATTCCATTATCTCTATTGATGGTTTCCTCACCTTTGTCGATAGTCTTCCTCATAGGCTACTATTTAAAGGGTCTCTTTCATGTACTACTTGCATCTGGTGCATGCAAGAGACGCACATGTTCGTTGGTTCGTGAACATCCTATTCATCTGATATCCCCCTAATTATCAAGATATATCCTTCTAATTATCAAGATATATCCTCCTAATTATCAAGATATCGCTTTGTACCTCGTGTTGTATTATGAGAGATGCCTTAATTCTCTCCTCTCATCGGGTCTCCTTCAATCAAATTCAACTCATCTATTCTGGAATCAAGATATAGAGTCCTCTGAGTACCTAGAGGCTTGAAATCATCAGTGACAGGTTATCCCGCCATTGACATGGTATCATTACCACATGATTGTGTATCTTTGTTTTTTAGGATAAGTTGCAGGCATAAAGCTTTGGGTCGCATGCTCAATGGTGGTATTCTTCGGATGTCCGAACGAGGTATGATTCTAGACTTATCTTGTTACCATTTCATTTATATAGCATACTTGATATTAGAATTGATTTTTGGGTGTTGCTCTGTCTGTTGTGGTTTTCTCCTAGCCATAGAGAGATTTTCCTTATAACACAAAGCCACTAGATGGAATACCTCTCGATGCTACAAAAAAATAAACACTCCCTCTTAGCGAGGGAGGTATTATCCACCACTCCTAGCTTGTCTCTGAAGTAGACAAAATTCCCCTTTACTAAGGGTTTGGTGAGAATATTATCAATCTACTCATTTGTGGAAATGTGCTAGAGCTTCACAACTCCCTTCTATAATTTGTCTCTGATGAAGTGATATATAATCTCAATGTGTTTCGACCTGTCATGAAACAATGGATTCTCTAATAGTTTGATACAACTCTGATTGTCACAGTGAATCACAGTGGGCTCCAACTCCTGACCAAATGGCCATGCAAGGAGCTTGCAAATCCAAATAGCTTCACAAATTTCCAAACTAGCTACCATATACTCTGCCTCTGTTGAACTGAGTGCCATGAAAGTTTGTTTCCTACTGAACTAGGAAACCACTGTTGATCTCAAGCTAAATAAACCACCAAAAGTGTTGTTCCTTTCAACTCCACTACCTTCCCAATCTGAGTCTAAATATTGATTTAGCTTCACTCCACCACTCCCGACATATCTTAGACCAAATCCAATTGACCCTTGAAGGTACCTGAGCACATGCTTCGCTACTACCCAATGCACCTACCTCGGCTTAACCATGAACTGACTCAAGGTGTTCACAACAAAATAAATATCAGGTCTGGTGTTCACCAAATACATCAACGAACCAATCAACTACCTATACATCATAGGATTCACCAAGTCTGAATCTGAATCCCCCGGCATATTCAAATTGGTGGTCATAGGTGTAGTCATGGAATTGCATTCCATCATCCTGAATCTCCTCGGTATCTCAACAACATACTTCCCCTATCCAAGGAATATCTCACTTGGATTCTACCACACCTCCAATCCCAAGAAGTAATGCATCAAACCGTTGTCTTTCATCTTGAAATCCAAAGCTAAATCCTTCTTGCACCTGGCAATAAGTTCATCAACTCCTGTAAGGAATAGGTCATGAACATAGTGTTATAATATGATTGATGTGCTCGTTTAACCATAGAAAAAATCACTATTGTCACCCAACCATAGGTTGAAGCCACCCCAGAGCACCTTAACCTTGACAGAGAATCATTCTGAAAGAAAACCCTAGGTTGGATAGCCAAACAAAGGTGGTGCATATTTCTCCAAGGATAGCACACCAAGAAAGAGTAACAATAGCTAATCAGAGAGTCCAAACCATAACCAAGAGATGGTCTAAGCCAAAACCAAAATCTGCTAGCTACAGCAGCTGCAATGGTAGATCTCCTCCAAACTTGTGCACAAACTGGCCAACTGCAGTGTGCACAAGTGTTTCTTCTACAGTTCTAAGAATGCCTTCCAGAATGAAGATTGGCCTCCTATATTTATACTAAATCTGGCAAACTTCTTGGGCCGACTTCTCATTCTAGGTTCCTATTTACTTTAGCCAACTTCTTCTCTTGGAGGCTAATAACCTAATACAAGTTATCCTCTTGAGTCGACTTGTCTTCTAGGGTTATTAGCCAACTAATTAGGGTTTCTTCTTGCTTCCTGGAATATTCTATTCTCGTCAAGTTTACACATGGAGGTAAATACCTCTCGCATCTACCATAATATCAAAACTCCCTCCTAGCTAGGGAGGTATTGAAGGTAATGGTCTTGAGCACAAACATACCATTCACCCGATAGCATCAATATAGTCATATAGACTATCTCGTGACTAGATCATGAGCACCATCATCACTATCAGTGTCATCAGCTGCATCATCTCTCGAAACCATACTCCATCTGAGTAACACTACTGCATTTGGGTCAAATTTCGACGGCGCGTTCGACGCAATTGCCACTTTCTATTGTCGGAAGACCAACAAAGCTCGGACCCCCTCAAACGTCGTTTCACATGACGTCGTTTTTTTGATGACCTAATTTTCGTCTATATTGCGACGTTTCAAACGTGGCAAGAGAGACGTTGCAAACGTGGCAAGACCGACGTTTCAAACGTCGCAAGAGAGATGTTGCAAACCTGGTAAGAGAGACGTTGCAAACGTGGCAAGAGAGACATTTCAAACGTGGCAAGACCGACATTTCAAATGTCACAAGAGAGACGTTGCAAACATGGCAAGAGAGACGTTGAAAATGTGGCAAGAGAGACGTTTCAAATGTGGCAAGACTGACGTTTCAAACGTGGAAAGTGAGACGTTGAAAACGTGGCAAGTGAGACGTTTCAGACGTGGCAAGAGAGACGCTTCAAAGGTGGCAAGACCAACATTTCAAACGTGGAAAGTGAGACGTTTCAGATGTGGAAAGAGAGACATTCTGAAGGTGGCAAGACCGACGGGAGGAGGTATTATCTCTGACATGGTTGCTATGGGAGAGACACTCTTGAACGTCGCAAGAACGACGTCCATCAGGTGGCAACAATGACAGCCAGGAGTTACTAGCTCCGACGTGGTTGTTATGGGAGCGACAATCTTGGAGGTGGAAAGAGAGATGTCTCGAACGTGGCAATAGCGACGGGAAGAGAGTGAAAGATGTCACAATTGCCACCTTTGTGTAGGTATTTAAAAAAAAATACAATATCAATATCAAGACCTAATAGTCATTCAAAGCCCAAAGGAGGAGTAAGTCATATAGGTGTCATCTAGTGACAGCATACATGGAAATTTCTTCCTGCTTCATTAACATTTTCTTCAAAATTAAATTTACGACAACGAAAAGACCTCTCAATGTCTTGTTGGCTCTCATTAGGTTGATACCTTTTATACTCCACCTAGCAAGTTATTTATTAATATACTTGTGATGTTTTCCCTACTACCTAATAAAGAGTGAGAATTTCCCTTTGTCTCGATGTCTCCCAACCAACTTGAACATACTTTAACTTGCCCCCTCTCATTAGTTGAATATAGCGAAACAAAAGAGATAGATAATTGGGATCATCAATGGTAGTTGGTTGATATTCTTTCACCTATGCATTAATTCAAGTTCATGCCCCAACCTTACAAAGGATCCCTCG
>JASDQU011102503.1:8244-28650 GCA_032191745.1 Picea mariana | reverse complement strand
TTAACTTAGCAACTTAGGGACTACCCCCCTTGGCTTCCCTAGGAGTAAGCCTAGACGGAAGGAGTTCCTGTCAAGGTGACAGTGTGGGCAGGAACTTAGACATTGTGTCTCCGAGGGCACACTAAGTGAGCAGGACTTAGCTCACGTCTGCAAGTGTGCATTAGGACGGCAACAGATAGGAAACGATGCATTCAGAAGTTGGAACAAGAAAATCAAGATCTTGAGAAGAACCTATCAGAAAAAAAAGAAGAAAATTCTCGTTTGAAGTGTTGTTGATTGCAGCTTCATGAGACATTCTCCATGTCGTTCTCCTCTGGATTGAGTTGAGACGATCTGTGTGATGGGTGTGTCATGCTCCTCTGGACTGAGTTGAGATGACGTGTGGTCTCTTGTCGTGCTCCTCTGGACTGAGTTGAGATGACTTGAGATGGTCTGCTGTCAGACTCCTATGGACTTAGTTGAGTTGATCTGTTGAGAGTGACATTTTTGTGGCTGAGCACATGTGGACGTGTCCCTAGTGGCTGAGCACTAGAGGATGTGTGGATCCCTTGCTATATTGTCTAAGAGTAAGATTTACTGTGTAACCCTAATTGTATAAAGTGTACAAGTCGGCCCCACCATGTAAAGATAATTAATATTTGTGTAAAGATTAATTATATCATTGAATTATAGAAGTCGGCCCTATTGTGCTAATAGACACACCTATTGCTGTGTTAGGTCTTGTATAAATCCCCATTGTGGATCACACACTCTCACACACATCATTGTAACATTCTCTCAAGCTAAGTGTACGACTGAAGTGCGCACTTCTCTTAGGCGCAAGTTTCAAGGTCATAGTAGCACCCTCTTGTGTGCTTTAGGGTTTATGGTGTGGGGGGATCTTCTTTTGACTCTATAGCAAAGGATTGCTGGGTTTTTCCCTTGATTGAGAAGGGTTTTCCCAAGATAAACTCTTGTGTTCTTGTGCATGGTTATTCTTCTTGTGATCTTGGTTACTGCAACTATTGTATATGGTATTGCTGCATTGTTTATGGTTCAAGTACATGCTAAATTGAAATAAACTACATGTGCATGAGCTAAGCATTAAAATTCAACATGAAGAACCTTAATCAAGGGTTGCTAGAACAAATCAGAAAGTTGAAAGAAGAGAAACTCGAAAATCCAGACATTAAAGATATCGACAAATCAGATGAGGAAGAAAATTCGCGTTTAAAAAATCATAATCAAAACTTACTTACGCAAATAAAAAATCTTAAGAATGATAAGAAGTCTCTAGAAAAAAAGTTAGAATTGCTTATAGAAAAGGAAGCATCGAAGTTTTCGGATGAAAAAATCCAAGTTATGGAAAATTTACAATTACAGATCCAATCCACGTCACGGCTCAAGAAGCTACAAAATCAGCTAAAAAAAGACGTCAGATGTTGGAGTACAAACAATGGAAGCTCCAGGTATACTTACTAATTGAAATTTAGGCATTAACAAGACAACATTGGTGTGTGAAGAAAATCATATATCTAAGTTAAACGAAGAAAACACTACAAGTATGATAAGGAAAAATCATGTTATAAGAAATACTTATGGAAGATATCTTAACCAGTCAGAATATCAATGTCATTTAGGACGGGAACAACTAACTTATGGTCCAAAAAATATTGATACCAACGCAATTCAGTCTCATGATAACCATTCATCGTGGAAGTGCAACATTCCGCAAAAGATTGAATTAGGATGGTCTGACCATTTCACAATTCAGCAGTTCTGCTCAACTCTTTGTCGCTCATATTGTCTTGTATCGTCAATCGTGACAACGACAAAAACAAAGAATCACGCGAAGACATTGCGAGCCAGAATAAAGACGTAAGCCTCTCCATAAATTTGCTTTGAGGACAAAGCATTTCTAAATGGGAAGGCAATGTAACAAACATAAATATATATAAAATATATAGAAATCATCATTAAATAATAATAATTAATACATCATAATGAAAAGACATGTCTTATCCAAAAGACATGTCTATTAATGAAGGGACACACTTGCGTGGGTATATATGGCCCTCATTGTCATTGTAATCAATCATATCTCATATCTTATTCAATTATTATTACTGTCCTTTATGGATTTTAACCTATTGTTCTATTTACATTGGATATTTATGTAAGTGAACCGAGTTGGTTCACCACACTTCTCTAGGGGTGTAAGCCTTTTTACTCCCTAGAGCAAACAAAACCTAGCAAGGTAAATCTAGGAGGGTGTAATCCTTTTTACTCCTAGCAACCTTTGCAAAGTAGCTTATTCAAAACAATAATGATAGATCTTAGTGGAGGGTGTATGCCTTTATACTCCTCCAAGGGTTTAGACAAATCTAGCTTGAAACAAGAAGAGAAAGACACAATTAATGCAGAAATTCCTTACCAATTCCAAGAAAAAGAATGAAGAAACCCTCTTTTAGCAAGAATATTCCACCACAATATCAAGAACAAGACATCCAAGAGATAGTGCCTTAGCTTCCTTCACCAAAAGACAAGTACTGACATCCACAAGAGAGGTTGAAGAGAGATATAGAGAAAAATGTCCAAGTAGGGAAAAATTTTCAGCCATACAATATGTAATTCTCAAGTGAGTTATGATCCAAATGACAAAGGGGTGACCTCTATTTATATGAAGTCACCTAAGACCCTTTTGTCCACTTTTTGAAAAGTCAACATCAAATTAGAGACGTCGACCTCCCTATTTGTCCTTTCACATCTTAAAATTCAAATTTACAAAAAGAAAATCCCCTTTTAGGGGTGACGTCATGCCCTAAAGGTCAATGTTCTAGCTTGCCAATTCATAATTCATTCACATTCTTGCAAGTGCGGAAATTTGTGCTAACAATTGGCGTTGTTGCTGGGGAAGCATGAATCCTCGGATTGCAACGACATTGGTGAGTTTTGCTCTATTTGATTTGGACTTGTTATCACAGGATTTGTACTTGTGCAAAGCCTCTATGAGATGCCAATCTTGTGTAACAACTAGAAGCACTTGTCACTGTCACCTAGGCAAGTACTTCCCTCGTTTTGGTGAAGGAAAGAGGTCCAACACAAGGGAGGCTTCCCTAGTGACCTCAAGGGATGCTATAACAAGCTAAGACAAGTCTATAACCCCCCTATCTTAGTCACTCAATAGGTCAGGCTAGGTCTAGGAAAGATGAAGGGTGAAATTTGTTGTACAAGGTAATTGGTCAACCTATGTGCGACAATAAACATTCCAATGCATATAATAGTCAATTACCAAGTTATATTGCATACCATTCACCTTTAGACATTAGATATCAAGTAAAACCAATTGCTGTTGTAAAATTGCAGCAGTAAACCAGTCTATATCAGCAATAAGTAATTTGCAACAGCAATAAGAAAATCAGCCCAGAAAATAAGCAATTCTATCTTAGAATTTATCCCTCAACAAGTAGAATAATGTCCAATTGCTAAATAATGATTCTGAGCAAGTTTTGTCACAATCTTAAGTAAATATTCAGCAATTTATACAAGCCCTAATGGCTGTAACATTCATTTATGGCATCAACAAGTTTATCAATGATTGTTCAAAGCGTTGGAGTATAATTAGCTTGCCAATGATGTCATAAAGATAAACTAAGAGAGAGTTTTGAGAGAGACAGTGTTCTAGCTAATGCTAAGGTTTCAAACATCACTTGCAATCAATAAGACTAGTGTCGTTTTCTCTTTCCTTGGGCAAATGGAGTCAAGGAGAACACCAAGGAGATTGCTAGAGGCAAGAGAGAGGTGTGAAGATCAAACTGGGGCATATATTCATAAGCCCTAGCCCAAACTTCTTGAAAACAAGCCCTAGGGAATATACCCTCATAAACCCTAGATGTCGTTTTCTTCTCTAGATTCTAACAACAAGGTCTTAATTGAACTAGGTCAATGTAATGTCCCCATTTTTGGATTCCCCTGCTCCGCAATTAGAGGSAACCTTGTGAGTTTATGTCAGCCTGGTCAGAGGAATAAAATGAGGTTAATAGTGAGCTCGGGCAATTTGGAGGAGTTATATGGGGCCCAGGCTAGCCCCTTTGCCATCTTTCATCATTAGGATCATTTCCACACAGTCCGCTCTTGGTTCCGTGGCGTTCCAATGATTTCCGTAAGTTTGGGTTATTATTGAGCATATTTTAATTAATTACACTAAAGGTACTATTTGGATCATATGATCTGAAGGGATACCTTTGTGTAATAGCTCGTTGGAACCAGGACAAAAAGATCTAAAGGTTGGGATGATGAGAAAGGGACTTCCGGCATCCGGGGATGTCTTAAAAGCCAATTAAGCACTTTTCGACATTTAAAAGGGGTTAAAAAGGGTGATTAAATAAAAAGAAAAAGGGAAATAAGGATCATGTGGATAAAGTCAACATGGAAAGATCTAGAAGGGGTTTGGAGAAGTATAAAGGAAGGGTAGCACTTCACCTTCCTCAATATTATTTGATCTCTTATTTGGAGTGCTTTGGGAGCCAAGGTTTTCGTTGGGGTTTTGGCAAAACCCTTCCACTATTGGTTTGGTTTCAGTGGTGCAACATCCACCCACCTCTCTTAGTGCCACGACCTTGTAGTGGAGAACCCAATTTGAGTAGAAACAAAACATAGTTGCAGATGGAGTCACTAGTACCCGATTGCACATCATCAAAGAAGCGCTAGAACAGATGAAATCTGATTACTTGCAGTAGTTCATAGATAGGGACCTTGCTCTTAAGTTTGCTGAAGACAAGGAAAGGGAGGTTGAGGAGCTTTGTTACCAACTGAGTTTGGCACGCTCTACATCATTGACAGCAATAGAGACTCCATCATCTTTGGCACATGAGGGCGAGAGGCACTCATGATTTGAGGGAGAAGCCTCTTTTGACGATCTCGCACAAAGAGCATTTAGAGTTGCAGGTGCTTGAGGAGAGGGTTGACGCAGAGGGTTTTGACCATGCGCCTGTTTTGTATTATGGGGATCATGAGCAACTTCTGTTGGAGAGCCCTCTAAAGGCTCAAGGCTTAGCTATGGAGGAGATAGTTGAACACATTTCTTGTGGACCAGGCTGCAAGGAAGTATATGCATCCATGGATTGGGTGGACAGATATATGACAGACATGGGCATGTGCCGGGGAATAGGTTCAGGTGACATCAATAGAGAGATGGATACAATGGCACCTACATGACATAGGATGGTGCAGGACGATTCAGTAATCGACAACAGTGTGCATGGGTATTCATTGGCACGCGAGAGTGTACAGTGGAGTTGTAGGGTGTTTCCTCTAGGGAGACCTCCCGACGGAGACTTCAGGCACACCATTGAGTTGAGGTTGCCCAGGATCAGTGAGTGGATGGGTGAGCCTCACGGAGCAACATATCATTAGATGAGTATCAGGGAGCAGGATAGGCACATGTCTGCTTCCAGTCTTCTTTATGATCTCTTGGTCGTACCCTTGGGGTTGACCAATGCACTAGTCACTTTCCAATCTTGCAGGCAGTGGTCGAGGCATCTATGGCTGTTATTTGATGCCCTCATTATATACAACATGACATGGGAGGTTCACCTGAGTCAGTTGGGTGAGACATGTGAGATTATGGCCATGACATATTCTTTTCAATTAGACTGGGTGATCAGTGTGCAGAGTACACGAGATCCAGGCTCTATTAGATCAGTTCACTGAAGGTTCAACCACAGTCATTAGGAGTGGTGGAATTTCTATTTGGTGGTGGGATCTTGGCATTCATCAGAGTGATAGATTGCTTCAGATAATGAGGATGATCGACACGATCACGTTAGTGATTGGTATGTGCCATGGTGGGAACGTTGTGAGAGGAGCTGTTGAGCTTTGTTGAGACAGATTTTCCCTCACGATACCCAGGATCGAGTCTATCCACAAGTTGGTAGACTTTGACTTCATTATGATGTTTTGGCGAGACATGATCCAAGATAATGAGTTCAGTCCTTTCAGGGATTTCAGCTTGGGGGCTAGGAGAGTAGAGTGTAGTTTGAGCATGGTGATTAAACGACCAAGGTCACCCGGGTGTAGCATCAACATGATGGTTCCTCTCAGAGATTAGCTTGGGATCCTAGTACTGCAGTGTTTGACAACTCGACAGCCGATACATATGAGATGGTCAGTTTTCTCTTTTCGGAGTTTACTTTTGGGATGCTTAGGATTGGTTGCTTGGAGTAGTGGTCTTCTGAGGAGTTGTCTGAGTCTATGCAGCTTATGAATGCCTGGCTTTGGCCCTTTCAGCCCCCCTAAGCCCCCTTGCCTCCCTCTCTTGTGGAATCATAGACCCCCATGTTCTTGTCCTTCTCGTCTGCAACCAATAATGTATTTTATTATTATTACTTTCAATGTACAACATTACATATTACATCGCTTGGCCCTTAGCCATTCATCGTATATATAAATGTACATTCTATTAGGGGATCAAACTGGGGTGTTACATTCTTACGACCCCTTTTCTTTCCTTTTTCTTTATTTGATTGGTCCTTTTCTTTAGCTATGCATTGTTAAGCATGGGACTTGGGGCATTGAGCCTTTTTGCAAGGTGGCATGGCTCAAGCTTTATATTTGGATTTTTAGTTTTAGCTGCATGAACCTCGAACTTATAGCTCTTAAGATGAGGCTTTCCTACATGGGACTATTAAGTATGGACCTTGCTATGACATATGATAAGTCAACCATGAGCCGAAATATGATAAATGTGCATGGAAGTGATGGGGAAGATGACAAGGAATGAAGGTGGTTGGGGAGAATGGACACACTACACTTGCCTAGGTCTCTAGTAGTACAACTCAACCTAAGAGTGACGACACTTATTTAAAGGGAGACTATGATCCACCATGGTACAAGAAGGAAAATAATAGCAATTTAGAGTGTTATGATCCATTATTAGACTGTACCAATGTTCACCATGGTCATGACAAATATATGAGGCACTATCACCATACATGAGCAAAAGAGTAAGATATGACAGTATCTAGTATATCAAGCCTCATTATCATAACCATCATAGACAATAGAGCATTGAGGCGCTCTCATCATGTGTACAATATCACCATGTGCCAAACCAACTGAACCATGCTAGCATCATCATGAAATCATCAAGAATGGGCATATCCATTGTGCAACAGGATTGTCGTGCAACGAGATCTCTGACATATATGCTTTGAAAGACCAATCTGAAGTGCTCACAGTCAAGTGTGAATTGGAACATCATGCCACTGGGAGAGTGGTGCTAGCATTGAAATCTCTAGCATGTGATGACAATCACATGGTTACCTCTCATACAGTATGAGGGGTAACACCACCCTACACTAGAAAGAGTGTTAGTGGAAAGGCACAATGTCATGGAGAAAGTTATTTCGAGGATGAATGCTAACTCATCTGCGTTGGTTGAAGGTTCTGCACACCTTGCAAACTGCTTTTACTATTGCTTGTCTTTCTTCCTCCTAGGACATTGAGATGCATAGTGACCCATCTTGTGGCACGTGAGTCACTTCATGTGACTCAAATCTTTCTTCTCTTGGTCTGAAGAATTACATTCTTTTTCCTTTCCCTTTCGATCTCTTCCAAGTCCTTTTTTGCCTCGTCTCATTTTCCCAGTGAGAGCTAGGTTCTCAATCTCCTCCACTCTCTCTGAAATAGACTCTACTCTGGTTTCCTCTTAGACGAAATCATCCCAAAGCTTGTGAATGGTAGGAGGCTTCTCTTGAGCATAAACACCCTGAACAAACACATTGCAGGATGAATGGAATCCATTTAGTGTTATAGGCACCAACTCCTCATCAACCACCTTTAGTTCAATAGCAGTGAGTTGATCTCGAAGCTTGGTGATCTCCACTAGTTAGTGTTAGCACAAATTTCTACCCTCCAATCTGAGCTGATAAATCTGTTATGACAATGGTAAAAACTTGGCTAATTATAGGAGAAATAGCCTCAGATGTCACGGGCTAAACTCCTCTTCGTTCGGGCTAGGCCTTGCTAGCCTCTGGGGGGAGTCCTTGGGTACAATGAAGCGCCCTTGTGGCTGATTTAAGCTCTAAAAACTCAAAAAATCGGCGAGCTGTTTTGCCTTGGACAACGTGTAAAGCAGTCCAAAACGGTGGAAAAAATTGATCTAATACACTTGGAGGGAACCTGCAGAGTTAGCACAATGATAATAGAGTGGAAAAAGCAAGGAAAACTACTTAGAGGATTGATAGCATCACAGTAAATAGCTAAAAAATGACATATCAAATTGCAAATTCACCAAAATACCGTTCAAGAAGAGAGGTTCGAACAATAAACACAAGCTTCTTTATTGATCCAGCTTTACAAGAGGGTTGGTTGCGTCGCAGTTGGCAAGCTCACAACCGATACAATGACTATCTTTGCTCAATGACACGCCACTAGACTAGAGAGAGAGAGAGAGAGAGAGAGAGAGAGAGAGAGAAGAATGAGAGAGACACTGCGCTGCTTCTGCCAAGAATCGACCAAATAACCAATGGCAGTCCTCCAATATATAGCTAGTGAGAGCACAAACCCTAGAGAGCTAGGAGGGATGCATGAAAAGGGTAAGAATAGAGTCTAAGTGGATGTGGGGAGGAGTAGTGAGATGACTAAGTGTGAGTGTGAGTTTGAATGCGCATGAATGAGTGAATGGTGAGCTAAGTGAGTGAGAAGAGGGGTGAAGTGAGGCGCATGGTATGCATGAGAGAAGTCCACTAACAACTAGTTGGAGTTGACTGAGACATGATGCCAGTCAACTATCCATGCGTACACCTGCATGAGAGAGAAGAAGGCGAGTTAATGGAGAAAGGATGAGTGGAAGTGAGAGTGGAAAAAGTACCCAAGTCAACTGGAGAGTGGAGGTTCAATTGACTTAAGCATGATGGAGATAACTCTAGTGAACTCATGCACCCCCTATTATTGGAAACTTGTGCTCTAGCTTAGGTGGACGCCGCATCTGTCTGAGGAACTGCCACATGTCGACCTCTGGGGATGCCACTTGGCACTGTATGAACGATGACTGGACCTGCTAAATATAGAGGCAACTAAAAATAGAACCCGCTAAAAATAGGAACCTCTAAAAATAGGGTTCTCTAAAAATAGAATCCTCTAAATATAGGGCCCTCTAAAAATAGGATTCTAGTCCTATTTTTAGAAAACTGTCCACATCATCTTGGACGACTAGGATGACGCCGCCACATAAATATTGCCAAAAATAGAAAGTCGTCCGAATACCCTTGAGTTCATACTCATTAATCTCATCTTTTTGCAAGGGATCCATATATGCAATCAGACCTGTCATGCAGGCCATGATGCTCAACCTGCTAAAAATAGTAATCTAGGTGACATCATCCGAAAAAGGTCCAAAGGCCTCTATATGCCTCAAGGATCAATACTGTGCTCTTGGAATCTGAATCTGGAGTCTGGATCACAACCTGCCAAAAATAGCAAGTTCCTGCATGTTGCCTGGAAAAAGTGTCATCGGGCCTAGAATCCTGCAAGGACTCATACTATATTCTCTAAACGGCCCCAAACTGTCAGGAGACCCACTCAAACTGTGAATCCTAAAAAGTAGCAACACCTGTATGTATACATCTCTCTCCCAAAATGCATGGAAATCAAGCACTATGACTCTGAGCTAAGAAACCCTGTACAGATCATGTACCTGCCTCATGTGTGAACCAACCTCCTGCTCAACATAAGTGCTAAAAGCCTTGGGAAAATCTCAGTATGCCAACCAAAGTGCTGCATGCTGGCTCTTAACCCACAAGATTTTCAAGGGTGAAAATCTAGGGGTTAACATGTAGTTAGTCACCGTCTTTGTGTTACTCATGCGAATACCAGTGAGCTTGTTCTTTAGTAGCATCTTTTTGTTAACATTTTCACTGTGGTACAAAGTGACTAAGGAATCAAACATGTCCTTTGCCGATTTCTTATCCTCCATGTCAGGGATCAAATGTGTTAGATTTTGACCACACCTCAGGTCCAGTCTATTGTTTTTACAGTTATACACAAATTTACCCAATTTGAACAATAAACATAAACACACTTAGATGCCTAACCATTTAGTATAGCGGAAGATAAGAACTAGCAATTAGATCATACATAGGTACACAAGAATTTAATGCTCAAATCTAATGTTCTTAAACCAAGGGACAATGGCCCAATTCTTACAACAGAGAACTGCCAAAACACTTACAAAACCTTCCTTGGTTTCCGTGCTTAAACCTGGTCAACTTGGCTCACTGTAATATCCCTGTGACAGCTGTACCTGCTGCTATCCTCCTACATCTCCTGTACTGCCCTGCTGTCACCTCCTGGCTGCTCGTCAGTCCTGTGCCAGTACTCCTTTGCTGCCCCAAAGGCTGTTTAAGAGCCACTCCAAAAATTCTGCTGTTACACCTGTAACAGCCTTCAAGTAGCTCACAAGGCCGCTCCAAAAACTCTGCTGACTCAGCTCCAGAGTTGCTCAAAGTCTGCTGTACTGGGTGGCTGTAACAGTCTACAGGGAAGCCCCTTAACTGCCCTCAAGCTGCTCTACACCTGCTGTTGAGGTGGCTGTTACAGCCCTGTTCTTGGCTACATAACAGTCCCTCAAGGCTGTCCCAGAGACGCTTCAAAAGACTGCTATTACAACCTTGTAAGAACCCTCTTTTGCTGCCCCCAAAATCTTCCTTTAGACTTCCCTCAAGCTTGCTGCACCCTGCTGTCCACCTGTAGCAGCCTCAACAACCGTGTCATCCATCTCAGCAGCCTTTCTCACTTCCTAGCAAGTCTGCTACAACCTTCTCCCAGCATGCCAAGCCCTTAACTCTGCTGCTACTACCCTTTTCCAGCTTTCTTTACCTGGCTGAAACCTGTAGCAGAATACCTAGGGCCTTGTTAACCCCTAGATTTTCACCCTTGAAAATCTTGAGGGTTAAGAGCTAGCATGCATTCCTCTGGCTGGCATTTTGAGATTCTCCCAGAGTTTAGCACTTGTGTTGAGCAAGAGGTTGGTTCCCATCAGAGACATGTATATGATCGGTACATGGTTATTTTGTTCAGAGGTAGAGTTAGCTTGGTTTCCCATGCATTTGAGAGAGATGTCTACATACAACATGTATTGCTACTTTTTAGGAGCCACGGTTTGAGTGGGTCTCTTGACAGTTTGGAGCAGTTTTGAGCATACAGGGATGGTCCTTGCATGATTCTAGGCCCGATAGCACTTTTCTGGGCGACATGCAATAAATTTCTATTTTTAGCAGTTTGAGGCTTAGGCCCTAGATTCAGATTCTGAGCACATATTATTGATCCTTGAGACATTTTGAGCCTTTTGGACCTTTTTCGGGATGATTTGGCACAAATTTCTATATTTAGCAGGTTGAGCAACAGGGCTCGCATGTTGATTTTGATTGTGGATTCGGGTTCCTTCAGAAAATCGAATCCATTGAGTATAATATCATGGACATGCGAGGACTTTATATTTTTCGCAGTAGACACATGATGGTGACCTCCTAGTCATTTCGAGCATTTGTGGAGAGTTTGGGTCAGTTTTGACAAGTTTCAAATTTTTGGGACTGGATGACTATGTTTGGAAATTTCTATTTTTAACAGTCATCGTCATCTACAGTAGTGACAAGTGGCAAGCTAAGATTTCGACATGTGGCAGAGTATCAGGATGATGTGGCATCTACATGGCATCATGGACCAAGGCCGTATTTTCCAAGGATTATGCATTAAATGATAATTAATTAAGCTAAAGAGGTGGCGCATGGGTGAGGTGGCATTTTCTGGAGAAAGTTTAGCCACTCAAGGCTATTTTTTCTCACTCTATTCCTCTCACTTTCCATATTCTCACTTTCCATGCAATCAGTTTCTAAAAATTCTACCTAAATTGTTTTTAAATGCAAAATTCCTAAATTTTAGGAAATCCCTAAAAAATAGGGCGAATTTCCCTTTAACTCATAACTCCCTCTTCCCTTGGCCAAATTTAGCAATCTAACATGCGTTGGAAAGCTAAAATTATCCTCCATGTATCTTAGCCATTATTTAACTCACCATGCACATGAATTCTCACTCATAACTCACCCATGTGCATTAATCACACTTACTCCCTCATGCGCATTAATTCCTAAATTTTTCACTCACACTTATTCCCTCATGCGCATTAACTCCTATTTTCTTCACACTCTTCTCCTATATATTGGATGGTCTTCATTGGTTATTGGTCAGATTATTGCAGCAGCTAGAAGAGTTACTTTCTCTCATTCCTCTCTCTTTCTTTACTCTAAGTTACTCTTCCTTGAGCAAAGTGATCATTGTACCAGTTACGGACTTGTCAATTGTGGCGCAACCAACCCTCTTGCAAGCCTATCAATAAATAAATTTTTTGTTTGTATTCTAACCTTATTTCTTGATGGTATTTTGTGAATTTTGCACGTAGATTAGTATCTTTTCCTTGCTGTTCATTGTGGTTTATGTTGATCTTTTGAGCAGTTTTTTTTCTATTTCTTTATCTCTTTAGTTGTGCTAACCCTGCAGGATCCCTCCAAGCAAAAAAATAACGATTTTCCCCTTGTTTTGGACAGTTTTAACACGCTGTCCCAAACATATCAGCGGTTGTTTTTCATCAATAAACGCAGAAAATCAGACTTAGGACAACTACAAATCACCTTAGGGACTCCCCCTTGAGGCTAGCAAGCACTAGCCCAAATGAAGAGGGGTCTAACCCGTGACAATTTGGGGCTTTTCTCCTTGAATTAGCAAGTTTTCATCGCTGTTATAAAAGGTTTATCAACTCAATTGGAGGGTGGAAATTTGTGCTAACAGGCCTGCGACTACCCTTTCCCACTAGGCTGAGCCACTCAACAGCCTCCTCAAGCCTGGCCGAGTCCTTCTCTTGGTTGTGGCTAGGTTGTTCTAGCAGGTCAAGCCTCTCCTAGGCCTTGGCCTGTCTTTTCTTGGCTGCCAACTGAGGTACGGACCTCCTCCTCCTTGCTACCTGCCCAAACAAACAAAGATTGCAGCATAAATGAGGCCAATCAGCCTCTCTCCATGGCTGGACTGAAGTCACCACAAGCTGGACTGAAATCACCAAGCTCCTCCTCACATTGTCACGCACTAATGAAATGTCACAACGACTTCTCTCCTTTATATACAAGTCTTAGGTGTCATCAAGAAAGCCCCTCCACAAGTCAACATCAAATTAGACTTACACGTGGGTGTGAATCCCCATCACAAACCCACGAAGCCCATCATCAAGCCCATGAAGCCCCAACTTCATTCCAAGGGTGTTTTCACCCAAACGAAAGTGTGATGTGGTGCCCACGATGATTCCCACATGCTTGGAACCTAGGCCACTAGTGGGAATGCCTCCCGATGCTACAAAAGCATCAACACTCCCTCTTAGCGAGGGAGACATTCCATTCTCCATCATCACCTGGAAGTAGCGCCGTCTCCCATCCTAGGAGTAGCTCTATCTCCTGCATTGGATCCGCTACCACAACTGCTCTACAATCTTCCTGTTTTGTTGGCCCCCTTGTAACTGTGGCAAGTCCTGTTGTCTGGCATGATCTCAACCCATGACACCTTGCTCCTGAGCATCCTACCTGGCCATCTCAACCCATGACACCCTCTTGACAGTCTTGGAAGATGCCTCTCTCCCATCTGGACCTGAAGGTTGGCTCCCACTGAACGACTGACTCTCCCTCTGAGCCTCCTGACTCCCTCTGAAGTCGAACTCCCTCTGAGTCTCTTGACTCCCTTTGAAGTCAGACTCCCTCTGAAGTGGGACTCCCTCTGAGGTCGGGCTCCCTCTGAGTCTACACAACCTCCGAAGTTACCTGCTCCCTATGCATTGTCACTCTACTACTGCTGGTCATGGCTCATATAGGCTGGCTCTTCTGCATATACACGTTACCCTCTCTAACTCTTGGACCACTGCTGTGTCTGAGCTAGGTCCTCTGGGCATGAACGACACCTTTCCATCTCGGAACAAAGCTGCATATCCCTTCTCCTCAATCACCGAGTCTGAGAACACACTTTTGGCACCCATAGCACATTTTCCAGTCACAACACATCCCTTGACTCCATTCGGAACGACACTGCACCAGATCCCTGCACTACATGCCTGGTCCTCATACCAAGCTCCACGTACATACCTGAGTAAGACTTTGTGAAGCTCTCGAACAAATCCTGTGCCCATGTCATGTGCCAATGGCTCCCACTGTATAAGAGCCATGCAATCCCCCAAGGAAAGCATCTTGCTTACCCAAGTCTTGACAATCCAATGAACTTCTGCCTAATTCCATCATCCAAGTCACACGACTCTTCGTGTCTATGCACATCCTGCAACTGAACCTGTATCCTCTCTCTGAACAGTCCCAAGATGTAGATGGACACTCAATCTAGTCCACTCTAGACCTCCGCAACTCATCTTTGCAAGTGTCCTCATCCTCCTGGGTCAAATACCTCATACACCATTGCACCTTGAACCTCTGTCAAGTGTGCAACCCTTTGGCCCGATGAAGACTCTATCTTGTCAACCTGTTGTCCACACAAAGCTACCTTGTTCGTGCCAAAGCACCCGAGCTGCGCCCATCACAACTCACTATGACAAGGCACTGGAAGTCCATTCTCGGAGTTGGCAACCCGCCACACAACATACTGCTGCAAACTGAGCTCTCTGCCAATCCACCATAACTCCCAACCTGCGACACCACCAAGCTGCAATAGTCCACTACTCCTGATCTAGACAATCTGCTCCATGTCTCAAATCAGAGACCATCTAACGTGCTGCTACCTACAACAGTCACTGTAGCTCCCTCTCAGAACAATCACTTGTGTAAATATCTCAGATCTAACTGCCCTTCTCAGAACCACAGCTTTGATACCATGTTAGATTTTGACCGCACCTCCGATCTGGTCTATTGTTTCTAGAGTTATACACAAATTTACCCAATTTGAACTGTAAACATAAACACACTGAGATGCCTAACCATTTAGCATAGCAGAAGATAAGAACTAGCAATTAGATCATACACAGGTACACAAGAATTTAATGCTCAAATCTAATGTTCTTAAACCAAGAACCAATAGGCTCCCGTATTAAGGACAATGGCCCAATTCTTACAACAGAGAATTGCCAAAACACTTACAAAACCTTCCTTGGTTTCCATACTTAAACCTGGTCTTTTGGCTCACTGTAATAGCCCTGTGACAGCTGTACCTGCTGCTGTCCTCCTACAGCTCCTGTACAGCCCTGCTGTCACCTCCTGGCTGCTTGTACAGTCCTGTACCAGTCCTCCTTTGCTGTTGCAAAGACTGTCTAAGAGCCACTCCAAAAGTTCTGCTGTTACACACCTGTAACAGCCTTCAAGTAGCTCACAAGGCTGCCCCAAAAACTCTGCTGACTCAGCTCCAGAGTTGTTCAAATTCTGCTGTACTGGGTGGCTGTAACAGCCCACACAGCAGCCCCATCACTGCCCTCAAGCTGCTCTACAGACATGCTGTTGAGATGGCTGTTACAGCCCTGTTCCTGGCTACATAACAGCCCTCAAGGCTGTCCTAGGGCTGCTTCAAAAGACTGCTGTTACAGCCTTGTAACAGCCCTCTTTTGCTGTCGCAAAGGCTGTCTAAGAGCCACTCCAAAAGTTCTTCTGTTACACACCTGTAACAGCCTTCAAGTAGCTCACAAGTCTGCTCCAAAAACTCTGCTGACTCAGCTCCAGAGTTGTTCAAAGTCTGCTGTACTGGGTGGCTGTAACAGCCCACACAGAAGCCCCATACCTGCCCTCAAGCTGCTCTACAGACCTGCTGTTGAGGTGGCTGTTACAGCCCTGTTCCTGGCTACATAACAGCCCTCAAGGCTGTCCTAGGGCTGCTTCAAAAGACTTCTGTTACAGCCTTGTAACAGCCCTCTTCTGCTGCCCCCAAAATCGACTGTCCTCAAGCTTGCTGCACCCTGCTATCCACCTGTAGCAGCCTCAGCAACCTTGTCATCCACCTCAGCAGCCTTTCTCACTTCCCTGCAAGTCTGCTACAACCTTCTCTCAGCAGGCCGAGCCCTTAACTCTGCTGCTACTACCCTTTTCCATCTGTCTTTACCTGGCCGAAACCTGTAGCAGCATACCTAGGGCCTGTGGTTGCCCTATCCTACTAGGCTGAGCCACACAACAGCCTCCTCAAGCCTGGCTGAGTCCTTCTCTTGGCTGTGGCTAGGTTGTTCTAGCAGGTCGAGCCTCTCCTAAGCCTCGGCCTGCCCTTTCTTGTCTGCCAACTGAGGTACGGACCTCCTCCTCCTTGCTACCTGCCCAAACAAACAAAGACTGCAGCAGAAATGAGGCCAATCAGCCTCTTTCCATGGCTGGACTGAAGTCACCACAAGCTGGATTGAAATCACCAAGCTCCTCCTCACATTGTCACACACTAATAAAATGTCACAATGACTTCTCTCCTTTATATACAAGTCTTAGGGGTCATCAAGAAAGCCCCTCCACAAGTCAACATCAAATTAGACTTACATGTGGGTGTGAAGCCCCATCACAAATCCATGAAGCCCATTGTCAAGCCCATGAAGCCCCAGCTTCATTCCAAGGGCATTTTCACCCAAACGAAAATGTGATGTGGTGCCCACGACGATTCCCACGTGCCTGCTACCTAGGCCACTAGTGGGAATGCCTCCCAATGCTACAAAAGCATCAACAAAATGGTCCTTCACTGACTCAACTATGATTCTGTTCACCTTGGCTGTCTTCTTGTTATGCTCAACTAGCTGTGTAGGGTCTATAGGGGCATGCCACTTTTCCTTCCACAAAACTCCAAAGATCAAACTCTTCAAATGGATTATACAGCCTGCACTTTCACAATATAGAGTTGGAAGTGCCCCCAAACATGTGACACTTTTTGAGACTGAGAGTAGTCATTCCCACAACTCCTGGAACATAACTATACGAAACAGATCAGCCTGAAGAAAAATCAGATCAACGACCTATCACAGGTGCAGATCAACATTCCAATCATGTGAGCAACTTGGGAAACACACCCAATAACCTATCACAGCCTACAGGTCCTGGTTCGCTTCAATCACTGAAGCAAGGACATCACACCCACTGAGATCCTCCGACAGCTCCATATCACAGGCAGCAGCCCACTCCATACATGGATCTGGAAAATCTTAGACAACGTGCTCTGATTACCCATTATGAGAGAGGGTAATCCCCTTCATAAATTTGCCCCACTAGTGCTCATTAATGGGAGGAATCACTCCACTAATCCACCTAACCACTAGGATATAACAACCATCATAAATGCACGATGCCCATGAAGTAGTGTGCCCAGCATCAAGTGTAACCACCAGCATTAAAGCACTCCACTACTTTAGCATTAAAGCGCCCACCTAGGCAAGCGTGCCCATCATGAAGAGAATGACTCCAGCAAAAGAAATGGTAAAGAGGGTTCACAAAACAAACTATCCTCATGAAGATCATCGTCACAAGTGTGCCCTCTCTCACTAGCTCTGACGTCTCTGCTGCTGCTTGTCCAGGCTGAAGGGAGAAGAACTTTGGCACAACCCGATAAAATTCTAACATCAATCATTCAGATGAAGTTTTATTAGTTCTTATTGACCACTGGTATGCTCTTTGCTGTTTTTTCGACAGCTTTATGTTTATTCTTGGTGTGTTATACTAGAAGTAAATAGGCCATCTTCAAATGGTCATAACTGTTTCATATGACATACACATTTGACTTAAGGCCACCTGTGTGAAATGGGATGATAGACCCACATGCTGGTCCACTGGACATGCAAATTGGAGCTCAATATTTCATGTAATTCTCTAATTAGATTTTTAAATTTAAATGGATTTAAAATAAATAGTCCAACCCTGTTGAAGAATAGTTGATCCAATTCATCAATGTTCTAATTCACAGCAATTTGGGGCCTGTGATTTGCTTATGACTGGTTTTAAGTGCTTCCTTCTTACGTTCCAAGTATCTGGAAATACTTACTGCCAAGTTCCAACTTAGGTAAAGGTCTAATTTTTGTGGGTTAATGGAAATTGTATCCAATGACTGATGCCTACTTTTCCTAGAAGAACCAACCAGTAAATGCTTTGTAGATTTGAGCTTGCTTACTGATCTATTATTCAGTTGTCAGTGTTCCTTGTTGCTTGCCTATACACTGATCTAACTAGGCTTCTTTGCAGTACATGCATTCTTAGGGAGTGGCATTATTCATACTTCCTGTATTTTTCTTCAGCCAAGAATGTGGCTTATTTCTTGCTCTTCCCATTTAATGTGGTAAAGATGTCCCCGTTATCCCCATTTTGTGGATAACTAAGGAGATGATGTCTCGAGGCCCTCAGGTTGCAGATATGGAGTGTCGAGAGACTACATGACTAGCAGTACCCTTTGCACAGATGGAAAACCCACTCACCACCACAGATGGTCACAGGTTTGCAGTTGGCATCTACCACTCCAGCTGGCTTCCAGAAGGAAGTGGGCCTTGCTCCATGAGATACAAGTCAGTGTTATGGTGAGCATCATTTCAATATTCAAGCCATTTGATTATGTTGTATCTTAGATTCCTCTAGATTTCATGATATGTGCTTGGACATTATGCCTTTTGCTCTGCTTCACCTTGGTGGTTGACATTGTGCCCTAGTAAGTGGTTTTCCTTGGGGATGGGTTTGCTACTGGGAACTCCCTTAATGAGCCATCGTACCATTCCCGACCATACTTACCACTTTCCATCATTATTCCCCTCCATTTCCTTATCTCTTGGGATTTTAGGGTATATTGACCCAAGTAGTGGTTGTCCCTCATTCTATGGGAAGAAGGGGCTAAAGGCCCAGAGGGGTTGGTGTTGGGTAAAAGACAAAAGCCTTATATAAACCTTCCAGATGCTTCGCCCAGGGATCACCCAAGAAAGCAATGAAACACTTATCTTTGAATAAAGGGGACCCACAATTTAATAAAGAATGCTTAAAAGGTTAGTTGAAGGATAGGAGGTCTCATCACGAGTCGACCTATCACGTCCATGGATATTTAGTGGTATGACATTGTTATCATCTGGCCACCAAACTAGGGCAATGGCTCTCAGTTGCATGGCTAAGAGAAAGGGGGTCTCATCACAAGCCAACCTTCTCATTTCCATTAGGTGTTTGTGGGTGACATTGCCACCACCTGGTCACCTCGCCATGGCAGTGACCTTCGACCTCCCCTTATGCTATATTGAAAGAAAATAAATAAAGTAAGATAAATGGCAATTAATGGGCTTGAAAAAAGTGCATTGCGGACAAAGGTACCACACACCCTCTACAAAAGCACCCATGAATGAGACACTACGACCCCTTTTATGTCATGAGCCCTATGCCCATTGAGTCTTGACCCCATCCACCTCATACACTTTACATGGCTTAGAGAGGGACCTCTTGGAAGCTCTCCTTGACCTAGGGCAAGATCTACCCAATAGGACACCTTGTCAACCCTCCCATATTTAAGCTTGACAAGTCGCATAGTGTCTTTGAGTTGTTAATTGTTTGATATAGTGATCTTTGATGCACATGCTTAGATGGCTTATTTATTGATTGGATTCACTTATCATGATGCTATGACTTGAGATCCTTGGAGGGCGTGTTCATTTGTCTTTGCAGGACCTATTTGGTGGACAGTTTTGGGAGAACAAGCCTAGCTTGGGCTTCCATGGGGCTACAAGCCCACAAGTTGGATGCCAAGGGCCTGCATGCCAGATGAGAGAGATCAAACTTGGATGGCCTTGATGATGACTTGGACAACCTAGCCCACCCCTTGCTTGCCAAACAATTTGCCCAAGAGGGGCAAAATGTTCCTCTTTTGAGCTTGACGTCATGATCTTGGGGGCTAGGGCATGGTGGTGAGGTGCCACTCGTTGACACATGGACGTTTAAGGAGGAGAAGGGTCTTCACCATGATGAGAGTGCTTAGATGCTTGACATGTGGCCTTTGGAGGCCTATCCATGCTTCTCCAACACCAACAATTTCCTCAAAGTGGCAAAACGTCCCCTAAAGGGGTGACGTCATCCTAAATTAGGGTTTTATTTGTGAAAAAAGTGAAATTTTAAGTGAATTGTTTAATATTACTTTGTTAAGGGGGCAAGATTAGGGTTGTTGACCCCTAATCTTGTGTTTTACTCCTTAATTTGTGGACAAACTATGTTAGCTACTTTTAGTATAAATAGAGATCATAAGATCTCATTTTGAATCATAACTCTCCCTCTTGTGAGAGGACTTGGTCTGAAATTTGCGCCACACTTGGCTCTTTTATCTCTTGTGCACTTGTTTATGGCTATGTTTATGAATGGTTGATGGAGGAGGTCTAGCGCTAGCTTTGGATGATGCTTTCTAGCTCTTGTGGTGGATTATCTTGGCATTTCT
>JASDQU011102500.1:16067-30507 GCA_032191745.1 Picea mariana | reverse complement strand
TCTTTTTAGCCAACTTTGCATAGTTTTGGCCCTTCTGATGTGCTGTGGAGTTAATCCTTGTGCCATGGATGATTGTTTTTCTGTGTTGATGATGTTGAGTTCTTGTCGCCCTGTGCGGACGAAATTTCAGTGATAACAAGATGTACAATTTATTTAACCGAAATATGATCAATCACTTTATATACAATCTGTACAAAACATGAGTTTTAATCTAAACTCGTAAAAATCGAATGTAGATTGATTACTTTAGCAATAATAATAAAGAAAGTGAAAATACTATCTAATTTTTTTTTTTGTTCATTTTCTTAGATGTATGCGCTCATGAAAACAAACATTAAACTGCCTAATTGAAAAGGAAATAATAGAAAGTAGAAAATGTTCTATATATAGGAAACTTCTATATTCAACAAACTAATGAAATCAAATAACAGGCTAACCTGTTATTGCATCCAATGTCTGTTCGATATTGAATATCTAGCCACTTTTATCTGATGAAGTAAACCTACTACAGATCTTGAGATTGCCCCTAATAAATGAGGAATGATAATGCTAGAGATTGAATTATAATAACAGAACATATAATAGATGCAGTCACAGTAATCTTATAATTTGCAAGTAACTACGATGAGATAATTCTTCCTGTAAGAACTTGCATGTAAAAATTCAACTGAAATTAAAGATAAATCTCCTAATTTAAATTGAATTGAGGATCACTGTGTGTTATATCTGAGACATGAGATATGGGAAGTATGTGAAAAGGATTATCTCAAATAACAATAAATCATGCAGATGAAAGGCTATCATCATCTATCATCGTATTGAGATAAGCAGAACTTAAATTAACACATGATACAGAAAGCTAAAGCTGTAATGTATTATGTGTCATTCAAGTCTGTATATAAATATCCATACTCTCGCCCCAGGCCATGATGTCCATTGTTTACAAAATGATGGGTTTATATAGGTCTCAGGAAACATAATTGTTTATGTTCTTGAGATCAAATTTGTTTCAAAAAATATGGGGGATGCAACCACCTTGATTCACCAAATATCAAAAAACTAACAACAACCTATTTCTAACTATTCAAAATACATAGTAGATGTGGCTGAGAGATCTTAAATGTGCATCATATCATCTTTGAAATCATAGGCTCTTGAATTATCCTGAAAACAAAAGAAAACAAGAATATCTCATATATGTTTTCTAACATTAATTTAGACAATTCGAATTTTCTTAACTGGCTACAAAATCTTGCGATTCTATAGCTAGTTGTAATAACAAACAAAATTTCATTCTATTTAATAAAAAAAAAGAACTAATTTAAAAATAAGCTTTGTTTAACAACCAAATAGTCTAACTCAGGAATGAAAAACAAACATGTTATTTATTCGAAAGATCTTACCTTTGATCATACAATCAAATCTCATCATGAAACTTTGGAGTTAACGATGGCTGTAGCTGCTTCTACGTTCATAAAACTCACATGTCCTGTGGTCTTCAATCATTTTTCTGTAGGTTTCTTTACATTTTTAACACAGTCCTTTAGATGTATAACCTGCTCACAGACTGGTTGAATATCCTTCGGATTGATTAAGAGTTCACAGTAGGAGGCTAAGACACATGGCTAGATGGGTGAGAGGGGTGTTGTGGGATGCTAAGGCATAGGCCTGGAGAGGTAACAAATGTTTCAACACTTGCAAGTAGACCAAAATGCTCACCTCAACCACAAAGAAAATATGAGATTTTTACCTCTAAAGGATGAGATATATCTCTAGAATGATCCAATTTTTGGGTAAACTGCTCTTGATGAAGGTAAAAGGGTGTATTTCGGTTCTARGTTTTCAAGGGTTTGATCTAATTCAAAATCGTTTGCTCAGAATAGCTCCTCCAAAAATGTGTCTCTGGCAGGCAATTATGGGGTTGACCAAATTGTAACAATAGCGACTCAAAACAATTGGGGGTTTAGATGAYAGAGGTAGAAGAGGTAAGTCTGAGTGGATACCATAAAAAAAAATAGAGAGCTTGTTAACTCATTATGCYAGCCAACCATTCCTTTCCAAATCTTCCCTAGCATTGTCATATGAGAGTAGGGTTTGGATGTTGTTCAGTTCGACCTTTACCACTRGATCCATACTGAAAGGACRGGTAATTAACGCACAACACACAGATAGGGTTTGCAAAAACGAAACAGAGCCATAGCCCCGAGCTTTAACAATACATGTTGTAATGATTCAAATGATGGGCAAGGTGTTTAATCAAAACACGTGTGAAGAGTTTTGGGAAACCCGAGACCATGCTAAGGAGTAATGGCAATCTTGTACATTATATTCCATCTTGGTATTGAGTACAGGATAGTACCAAAGTACTCATAAAACATAAGTGCGTGCATCATTTTGATTACAAAGTTGGGCAAATGAATAATAAAAATTTTTGTGAATGAAATGTGATCAAATAGCAAACCAAAATTAATACAAACAATATCAAATGGTGGGGTCTTTCATTTGTTAAGACTATTAATCTCTTAGACATGTTTATGAGTTGACAGGGTGAAAAACACAACTGGGTGATACCTTCCTGGCAAAGAATCAAAATCCATATTAAATAAACCATTTGCCTTCAATGAAAATTTAAAAAAACATGGTAACGATAGTTGCAAGTTTTCATGCTTTCAGTCATGAAAACGAAGCATGAATAGATGATAAGTAAAATGTGACGATTTACAACTGTCGTTTAGGGAAAAGCTCATGAAGAGAAATAAAATTTCATAGACCCTGTGTAGGCAGCTTATAAAAATAATAATTATATAATCGCTACCAATAATGACGACATGTTGGGAGAGGCAGTTATCTCTATCACACGAACGAGTTCAGGTTAGAGAAATCTGAAAGACTTCAAATCGAAGAACAACTACAAGGTTATTTGAACATCTTATAAAAAAAAAACAAGACGCATCCTAGTTTCAGATACCTTTCATTTAAAAGAATGAAACTTGGTGACAAAATTGGCAAAAGAAAGACACAATGTTTAAGTTAATGTCTCTGACACTATTTATAGGGCCACTGCTACTAGCAGGCGTTCATAGCCTCGACAGGGATGTCAATTAACCCACTCTGATGTCTGTATCCTATCCAAGAAATTTCAAATGAGAACGAAGGATGCTTATGGCCAACACAAAGTTGATACCTGAGAATTTTATTTTACCGGACATTTCTTTGCCGCCAACAGGCCTGTTTAGTACCCCGACGAAGTTATCTTAGCATCATGCATGCATTTACCCACTGCCAGCAGACCTGTTCAGTGTCCCGATGGGTTTACAAGAACTTCCCACAACTCTCTAAGAATTTATTCACATTCTGATATAGTTTTAAATATATTCAATAGAGCGGGGTGACGCTGAAAATTCTAGTTTCTTAACACAACTTAATATTTCCACAGGCCTTTAAATTTTTCTAGAAAACCTTCATCAAGATCTGAAAAATGGTTCATTAATAGAACTAATCTTCAAGGACGGGGAGACGTCATTGAGTTGCTTTATTAAAGAGAAGGGACAGCGTAAAGAGACCTTTTAAGGATATTCATGAATACTTTCAAGTGCAGATTGAAACCAAGGAATCGACTTTCAGACAAAAGACACCTTCAACCAGCCTACAATTTCAGAGAAGGATAGCAAAATATGTTTCGACAGCCTTTGACAGCTATTTCCGAGATGAAGCATTTTGTTTCTCTTTGTTTGAGCTAGATTGTAATACAAGGATGTTCGACTCAAAAGGACCGATGAACTAAAATGAAAACAAAACAAAACAACAAAGAAAAATTGGAAAGCAAAGAAATCCAAACAGAAAAATATGTACAGAAGGCGTATCTGAAAACATCATGCAAAAAACAATCCCTTGGGAGACTGAAAGAAAATAGAAAAATCATGTTTGATGTGAAAGCAGTCCTACTCGTGGTACCTTGGGTCAGGTTTGAATTTACGATTCAGATTTATTTATCTCTTTACTTTCCATTTAAAATTTGCATAATAATACTGCATCTTTGAAAAGAAATATTCAACAAAAAGCAGAGAGAAAAGGATTACGCAGACTTCCCTAACAATAATCATGTTACGGTTCTCGTGGTGAGCCCACTTGCATTCATGACTGCATTATTACAAAGAGAAATAGTGAGAAATAAGACTGAAAAAAAACCTATTCCTAAACCTACCCTAACTACTAAACAAATCCGAGTACTACGTGAAGTCATGTTTCCAATGTAGCCATTGGAGTAACTCCAATCTTGCAATGGAAACAAAATCAAACATTACGAACAAGAATAGTAATATATCAAAAGATGACATACATATATCACACTTACCTTCATAATCATTATTTAGAAACAAAGTAAGCATGATCTTACCATTCCCTCGAAAATTCTTGATGTATGAATCCTCCAGCCATTGTGCAATTTTGTCGTGATAAGGGTCATAATGGCATGGGCGAGTGTAAGTAAGTTTGAAAAACTTGTCAAGATTACGAGAAAGTGAAATAACGATCAGCCAAGGCTGAAATGCCCTATCCTCCTAGCATTTTTCTAAGTGTTCATTAATTTATTCACATGGAGGATCTAAAAGAAATATGTCACGCCTACTTCCAAGATACTTATGTAATAAGAAAGAAAGAATAACTTTATCTTTATTATGGAAATTTTTTATATATGAATATTCAAGCCATTCTAAGATCCTGTCATAAAAATTAGGATGCAAACTATGACTTTGATGAAATGGATATATCAATGGGGAACACATCATAAGAGGATTCATGACATCAGTTAGATTATTGGTTTGAACACTTCCTTTGATGAGATTGATCATTTCAAAATGTGAAGCATAAACATTAAAATTCAAACTAATCAAAGAACAAATATGCAATGTAGAATATTCGATCTCCATAAGGATGAGTGCATTGCCTTTTTCAAAAATAAATCGTGTAAAATCATCTTGCAACATGTCTTTTTCCCATGCGAGTGATGAAAGTGAAAGAGTGTCGAATCCGATTTCATAAATGTTATGTTTGAAATTAATTTCACCAAATTTTGGCATATCAAAAAGATTTGATTGTGATGGCAAAGAGTAAGATATTTTGGGTAAAGTATCAAGTCCACTAGAATCTAAGAAGAGATCAGTATATAAAGAGTAAAAGGAATCAGAAATAAGCACATGAAAATAATCTCTTGAGCTATAATATTTAACAATGGTATTCTCAAGACATTCCTCTTCATTTTCATTAAAAATTTCACTCCATTTTGGTGATAAATTCTTCAACATAATATGATCATCTAAATTTTCCTCCCGTACAATAGATAATTCAAAACTTTCATGGAAAACATCTAATCTTTCATGTTGATAAGGTACGATTTGTAGATGAGGGTTTAAGATTTCTTCTTCCAATTGCATATCTACATCTCTAATCAGTTTCATTGGAATGTTAGAATGCTTAAGATCATTTTCATCACCTAAGTCTTCTTCAATAACTAAATTTAAATACTAATTAGAGAGAGAGTCAGGAGAACAAGGACATTCACCTTGACCCAACATCGAATCTTCTTCCACGATGGTTGAGGACTGAAAATACAATGATTCAGAGGAAAAACCAATTTGATTGTCAGTAAGAACATTTTCAATAGATTCTACCTCCCTTGCTTGTTCAACATTTTCAGATGGATCCCTCTCATCCTGTGAACACAATTCTTCTTGCAATTGAGTGATAATATTTGTAACTGCTTCATCATTTGTGATTGAATATGACTGGATGCAAGCATCATAGAGGAGATTTAATACAAATGACATGTCATCAAGATTAAATTTACAAAGAACATGATGGATTCTTGTCGAAAAGCCTTTTGAAGATGAATCACCATTGATTAGCAAAATCTGAAATTCTTCACATAATTGATTGTAATCATAGATTTCAAAAGCATCTAAAAATTCATCTACAAACTGAAACCAAACAAAAATGTGATATGCTGGAAAAGACTCAAAGAAATGTTTAATTCGACCCCTGAAAGTAAAAGCAAACAATCTGCACAAAACCTTTAAATTAGAAATATCATGGTTGATGCATTTACACCAAAACTTGTTAATATGGTCTTTTGCAGATACATTCCCCCCACCATCAAAGGTGAGTTTGGACAAGAGAGAGAACGTCTTGTTGGGAATATCAGGTAATGATAAGTGGAAAGCATGTTCCAACACAATGATTTGGGGAGCCATGGGAAATTAATAAATTTGAAACAAAGATTCCTACAAGGCCAGCTTGTCAGTTTGGCCCTCCTTCTAGCACCATTTGTTGACGGGCAAAATTGACAACTCATCAACTGGAGGAGTGAATCCAGTCTGAGGTTGTCTAATTAACCCAAGCTATTTGGATTAATTCACTCCGATGGGTTTTGCGGCTCCGTTGGCCGATCTAAGTACTAATGAAAGCAAAAATAACTAAAGGAAAAACAATAACCTAATAAATAACAATTACTAAAATCTATAAGTACATTTAAATATATATAGATGTACAATTTATTTAACCGAAATATGATCAATCACTTTATATACAATCTGTACAAAACACAAGTTTTAATCTAAACTCGTAAAATCGAATGTAGATTGATTACTTTAGCAATAATAATAAAGAAAGTGAAAATACTATCTAATTTTTTTTTTGGTTCATTTTCTTAGATGTATGCGCTCATGAAAACAAACATTAAACTGCCTAATTGAAAAGGAAATAACAGATAGTAGAAAATGTTCTATATATAGGAAACTTCTATATTCAGCAAACTAATGAAATCAAATAACATGCTAACATGTTATTGCATCCAATGTCTGTTCGATATTGAATATCTAGCCACCTTTATCTGATGAAGTAAACTTGCTACAGATCTTCAGATTGCCCCCAATAAATGAGGAACGATAATGCTGGAGATTGAATTATAATAACAGAACATATAATAGATGCATTCACAGTAATCTTATAATTTGCAAGTAACTACGATGAGATAATTCTTCCTGTAAGAACTTGCATGTAAACATTCAACTGAAATTAAAGATAAATCTCCTAATTTAAATTGAATTGAGGATCATTGTGTGTTATATATGAGACACGAGATATGGGAAGTATGTGAAAAGGATTATCTCAAATAACAATAAATCATGCAAACGAAAGGCTATCATCATCTATCATCGTATTGAGATAAGCAGAACTTAAATTAAAACATGATACAAAAAGCTAAAGCTGTAATGTATTATGTGTCATTCAAGTATGTATATAAATATCCATACTCTCGCCCCAGGCCAAGATGTCCATTGTTCAAAAAATGATGGGTCTATATAGGCCTCAGGAAACATAATTGTTTCTGTTCCTGAGATCAAATTTGTTTCAAAAAATATGGGGGATGCAACCACCCTGATTCAAAAAATATCAAAAAACTAACAACAACCTATTTCTAACTATTCAAAATACATTGTTGTTACCCATGATTTTGGTCATCATGATGGTGTATTAATGATGGTGTACTCAGGATCTTCATAAGAAATTTCTCTTGAGAAAAGTTACTTTCATCTCTTCCCAGAAAACTCCTTTTTGAAGAAGGTTCGCAGACTGCTAATATATTAGGGTGCGAGAATGACCCATTCTCGCAGGCTGCCTTAAGCCAGGGTGCAAAATTCTTGCACTGTGTTGAATAGCTAGGGTGCGAACTCGTCCTAAAGCATGGAAAAAGATGAATTCTCGATGTTTCTAGAAGGGAATCTTCTAGAAGAATGGGTTGACATTCGAATGGTTATCCTTGTACTGGATTCCTTGATATTGTGGGATCATTCTTATCCAAGTAACTATCTCATTCGCTCTTATATATTGAGGGAATTCTCATGGAAAAGGTTAAGCAAGATTCATTGGAGAAATGGTGAAGGAATTATGTGAAGGACTTAGCTTGAACAGTAGCTTGGAGACTCTAGCAAGTCTATCAAGAGGATTTGATCTTCTTCATACAAGGATTGAGCAAGTGTGTGTGTTGGAGCCAAGAGCCACTGAAAGGAAGCTTGCGACATCAAGGCGATCAGGTTGTAATCTTTACTTTCAATTAATATGATACAGTGGCATCTCCCTTTCCCATAAAGCTATTCTCACTTTATTGTGTAATTCCTTGATCATACACATAAGTTGACAGTTGAATATATTGTGCTATATTCACTTTGGTTGGTTTGTGTTGTCTTGGTCTTGACCTCACGAGAGCACCGAAGTGAAGCGGGAGCAACAGAGACCCTAGGAAGCGATACTAAGGTATGTTACTTGTTCCTTCCTACTAGATGATTCAATGGTCAAAACTTAGGGAAAGAGTCATGTCCTGTCTTGTTTTCTTCTAGATCCAGGTGGATCTAGGGAGATCTGTTAGTGTCCGCACCTACCAATTAGTCCGATAAAAAAATTGGCGACTCCACTGGGGAACATCCCATTTTCTTTGTGGATTTTGATGTTTTACCATGGCCATTTGCTCTTGTTTTACTTTTATCCTTTCATATCAATCTCTGAGTCTTCAAGATACCCTGATAGATCCTCTGGGTCCAGAGGTCTCTTCAAATTTTATGTCATTTTCCAAAAATTTGACTAAGTTCAAACATTCTCGCACTGCACTTCATAGTAGCCTGCGAGAATCTATAGAGTTTACATCCTTCCTTTAGGTTCAATGTGAGGTTCTCGCACTCTGCTCAAAGGTCACCTACGAGAATCACTAATTCTCGCACTGTGTAATATTGCCAGCCTGCGAACTCATTTTTTCAAACTTTTGGATTTGAGTGTTGGCATCTTCAATTGCCTAGATCAGTCTAGGTGCCTCGTAAGAGTTTCTTGGACCATTGATTGATGTTCTTCTTGTCTTCATTTTCGTGCATGGATAGTCTTAGGATTTCCAAGGCTTTTATTGTCACTTCTGTCTTGACTTTCGTTTCTTGAATTTTCTTGGCAAAGCTATACTCTTTGATTGTGGAATCTGAGTGTGCTTGTTTGGTTGAGGACTAGAAATTGGTTGAAATTTGAGTTTCTTGGTCTTCATCATTTGCTTATTGTTTGAAAGATCACTTTTCTTATGCAATTGAAAAGACTAGATTGGTTTGCTTGTTATTTTTGTTTTCATTGAAAGAGTGGATTGGGTTTTTATCATTGCTTGTTCATTGGTTTTTGATTTTATATACTCTCACTATCATGGTGTGGGTCCTTTTTGAAAAGTAAAATCATTTTCATCTTCGAAAACATTGAAAATCAATTGTTGACATTATTGAAAAAGAAGCAATAGAGAATTGTTATTGATGCGTGATTTGTTGCATTTGCATTTTAAAGGAAATTTTGCATTGTAGTTAAGGTTGATCTGGAAAACTTTCTCTTTCCCTCCCATACATAGGATTCATTGAACGAAAAGTGATATATTTCATTCTCATCCATGAATCGTTGGGTCAGAGTCATACAACATAAGTTTCATCTATGTTTCCTTTGAGTAAACAACAGCTCTTAATAACACCGCGCAATTGTAAAATTTATCTAGTAACTCTTTTCTAGGGCTCTATTACACCAACATTTCGCTAGGCTAGCGCTTTGGAGTAGGAAGTGAGATACACTCTCCAAAGCACAAAACACACAATAGCATCTTGTGTTAGGGAGTGTTAAATTCCATTTGCAACATCTGGTCCTGGGAAGCCCTTCTCACACAAGGGTCAAGCATGAGGTCGCATTGATATTGGTAGAGTTACTCACCCTGCTTTGTTGATATCAGTGTAGAGATTGAACGTATTATGGGGATCACTCGGAGGTATACCCACAATGATGAGTGGAAGCCTTTTGAGTTGATTTCGGGCTAGATACCCTGCCCTTGCGTGTGGATCGGACTGTCGACTGTCCCCCCAGGATTTATTATTGTTGGTGGTAACTTTAGTGGCCTATCTTTCTAGGTTCTTAGATGAGGTGACTGTGAGGGGGAAAGTCTTCATGGTACCTGTAATTGACGTTGACGAAACTCACTCGGGCTCCTTGGAGGGTATACCAACGATTATGTGTGGGAGCTTGCACCAGGGTGTAAGTCCATTAAGCAGGTCGTCAGCGTAACTTTTCCACCCTAGCCCATTCCCTTCTCGTGTCGTTGTTGTGACGTTGGATTTTATCACCAACTAGTGACTTCGGAATTAGAAGGTCTTGTTTGCTTGGTGTTGCTTCCTAGATTTTGTTTACTAACGCCTGTTGTTTGTTTCTCAAAGTTGACCATACGATTTTATTCATGAAGCTTGTCACTCGTTTACAATAGCTCCTCCACGTCATTCACATAGAATGCAGGGTTTATCTCCAGAGAATCTAGAAGGTTCTCAACCCTTGCCTACAAGTACACCTGAGGGCTCTCCTCGCCAAAGTGAAGTCACAGTCGTTACCACACCACAGGTGGAACAAACTGACTCTCTAGAACATTTTCGGATTACAAATACTCAAGAGGACTTTCGACTTCACCCTGATTCTGAGTGAACTTTTATGCGACTGAGTTGTTCTGGAGACTTAGTTGCTACATCTTCTGGATCACCAGTTGGACCCTTTCTAGGCATAGAAGGCCAAGATATTTTTTGGTCTATAGGTGTTTTCCGACGAGACCTTTTTGGTCCAGGTTCACCTGTGATTTCCAAAATCAAACCACCTATGATTTCCGAAATCTCTAGTCCAGAGACAGTACCGTTGACTATTGCTTATCACTTTACCGTCCCTGCTGAAATGGCCCATCTCACAGATACTATGAGTGTTCCAATCGGTTTTACTGCGGTTAGTCTTTCTCCCATCAACACACCGCGAACGCCCAATGTCACTCTAACACTACCACCTGGATACCGTGCATTGAATGCTTCCATTCCTACTCCTACGCAAACCCCATCCGGCTCTCCTAGTGGTCCTTCTTCTTCTGGGCACTCTCTTCCCGGTTTTGTTCCAACACTCCCTCAATTTCCTTTTGGAGGACCTTCTTTGTCTTCCACTGGCAGTATTAATCCTAGTGGCGTTATTCCATCATTCACTCCAAATTACCAGTTTCTGGTTGGTGGACAATTTCACCAAGGTGGTCTGACTCAACCCCCTCTCAGCGGGAAAATTCCCTTTGGAATGCAAATCCCAATTCGAACACAACCCCCAATTGGAACATTGCCCCCAATTGGAACACCACCTTCAATGGGAGGACCGACCCCACATTATGGGCAAAACATACCTCCCTCCTTGGCCCAATATTGGAATCAGTTGATACAACATCCTCCTCAATCGACTGGGGGGCAACAGTTTCCAGCTGCGTCCGCACTACCCCCTAGTATGGGCCAACCATATCCAGGTTCATTCAATCCCATTTGGGGGGCGAATGCTCAAACTCAAGCCCATGTTCTAGGGTATACTCCTATGAGATACTATCCTCTCCAACCACCACTGAATATGCCTGGGTCTTCACATTATATGCAGACTGCTTATGGTCCTATTGGTTTGCCGACAGGGCTTCTTCCCCAAAGCCACCAGTACCCACAGGTGAATTGACAGTTACCCTTTCTCGCCACTTTGGATCTTCCAGAGTTGTCAAGGATTTTAAATGATCCTATTCTTCACTCTCCCCAATGGCCTGCTATACCAGCCAAGCTTCCATTGGACATTCCTAAATTTGACGGCAAAGAGGGAGAGGACCCAAACAATCACGTTATGACTTTTCACCTATGGTGCTCATCCAACTCATTGATGGATGACTCTATTCGTTTACGTATTTTTCAATGAACCCTCACAGGTTCTCCTGCGAAGTGGTATATCGAATTGCCACGAAGTTTCTTCTCTGACTTCAACACTCTAGCTATGGCTTTCCTCACACACTGCCAGTTACCGATTCGTTATGACATAGGGACCAAGATTTTGAATTCCTTCAAACAGAACAAAGCCACTCATATATCTGATCACATCCATGAGTGGCAAAGGAGACGACGTCTCATTAAACTTGAGCTCCCCGATCAGTTGCTGGCAGAGTGGTTCACAAAATCATTTGTGAACGACATCGGTAAGGACATTGCCATGGGTGGCATAGTCATGGAAGAGCAGGCTATAATTCGTGCTCAAAATCTTGACCTTGTTTATTCACAAATAGGAACCCTTTACGATTTACTACCTGACTTATTGTCCTTCTACTTCCAGCACTTCTACTACTCCAGTTGCCTCGCATGCAGCTGACAGTGTGGTTGGTACTGCCCAAGCCCAATCACATTCCATGTCAAGTGCAAACCCTAAATCTTCTTCTTCTAATGTTCAAAATGCTCCATCTCCTGCCCCTCCCACCGGCAAGACTTCTGAGGTAAATGCAGTTCAATCTACCCCTGCCGGTAAAAACAAATCTAAAAAGGGAAGGTGTAAGAATAAGGAGGGAAAAAATACTCCTCAAGTAGAGAAAACCAAAAATACCCATGTTGATGACCGGGATAAGCGCAAACCTCAATACCCTTGTCTTATCTTTGGTGATGATCACTACATGAAGGATTGTCCACGACCCGCCGAGGTCACCAAGTTCCTTCAAGCAGCTCCAAAACCACCTGCGCTGGCCATTTTGTCACAACCCTTCCCGTCTCAACAACAGGCTCAGTTGGTCATCCATGACCAACCCTCATCTTCTACCACCTCCTATGTTTTGATGTGTAATGGCAATTCTAAGCAGAGAAATGTTGCACTTACTAATCGAGCCAAAGATTATTCTCCCTCTAAGGAGAAGGTTGATGATTTACCCCCTTCCTTGGTACAACCCTCTCCCGCGACTCCACCTACCAACAGTCCTCTTCATCTCAAACGATCGAGCCTCGACACAGTTCTACAACCCCCCCCAAAGGGCTTCGTTCAGAAATTGGCTTTCAATCCTCATGCTCGTGCTGCTCAGAACTACAGTATTTTTGAAGATCTGGCCCAAGCACCTTCTGTGATGTCAGCCCTTGAAGTCCTTCAAACTTGTCCTGCACAACGGAAGGCACCGTTGAAAGCTATCAGTGGAATTGACCCAATGGATATGAATTTAATAATCTTTGACTTGGAAGATCACATTCCAAGTTTACCCCCTCAACTTGCGTTCCAGATCCAAGTGATTGTCTCTGACAAAAACATTTTCCAAACCGTTATCGACGAGGGTGCCTCGACGTGTGTCATGTCTCTTGCTTGCTGGAAATCCATTGGCTCTCCTTCTTTGAATGAATCCCAGAACACTCTTAAATCCTTCAATGGCTCCAATTTTAAGCCCTATGGTGTTCTTCCTTCGTTGCCCATCACGTTAGAAGGAAAAATGGTCCAAGTCGAAGTGGAAGTCTTTGACGCTCCCCTTGATTATAATCTTCTGCTTGGTCGCAGCTGGATCGATTCCAGGCACGTAGTTGTGTCGACCCTTTTTCGTGTGGTACATTTCCCACATCAAGGTAAGGTTGTCACTGTTGACCAACTAGCCTTCTTCAATTCAGATACCTGTACTGGAAACATACTGTTTATCGCTAAAACCCCACCGGGTTATGAGAACGTCAGTGTAGGCCTTCTCAAGGACTCTTCGTTAATGGGTACTTTCCCCATTCCACCACCCGATGTTTGACGCTCATCTGTTGCTTCCATCAACATGATCTCCACCTTGCCTCACGAACTTCCTACGTCTCACAACCCCTGGATAGTCCCTGACCCTGGAGATCATCTTCGTTTCGGTGACGAAATGTCGTTAAGTCCAGTTGAATCCGCCTATCAGACCATTCAATTGGCAACACCTTCTACTCCTTCTCTTGGTGAGTTGTCTCCCGATCCTTTCCGTGTCATTTTTCCCACAGACGAGATGATCATGTCTGTCATGGAGGACACCCCTTGGGATGATGGGCATCATCATTCCATCCTCTTTCTGGAGCAACATACTCTTGAGAACTACCAATGGATTTCAACCCCGTCGACCGTTGTCTTCATCTCCACCGTTCCCAAGTCTGCACATGATGTGTTTTCCGAAGGGAACCTAAGTAATATCTTGCCCACTATTCCCCTTGACATATCCATCAAACCTGGGATTGTCAAAAATATCCATATCGGAGCTTCATGTTCTTCTGATGAAGTCATCACCTACACGTCTCTTTTCAAAGAGTTTTGTGATATCTTCGCATGGAGTTACGAAGAAATGTCGGGTATCAACCCTGAGATTGTGATACATGAGATAAAGACATACCCCAACGCTAAACCCGTCTGGCAACGCCTTCATCCAGTTCACCCATGTAAAGCGGCTTCTATTAAGCTCGAAGTCGAGAAAATTCTGAAAGCTGGCTTTATTTATCTGGTGGCTCTCATAGACTGGGTTTCCAATCTTATCCTGATTGAAAAGAAACAAGGCACAATTCGTGTATGCGTTGATTATAGGGATATCAAAAAA
>JASDQU011102500.1:0-16017 GCA_032191745.1 Picea mariana | reverse complement strand
TCCAGTTGAATCCGCCTATCAGACCATTCAATTGGCAACACCTTCTACTCCTTCTCTTGGTGAGTTGTCTCCCGATCCTTTCCGTGTCATTTTTCCCACAGACGAGATGATCATGTCTGTCATGGAGGACACCCCTTGGGATGATGGGCATCATCATTCCATCCTCTTTCTAGAGCAACATACTCTTGAGAACTACCAATGGATTTCAACCCCGTCGACCGTTGTCTTCATCTCCACCGTTCCCAAGTCTGCACATGATGTGTTTTCCGAAGGGAACCTAAGTAATATCTTGCCCACTATTCCCCTTGACATATCCATCAAACCTGGGATTGTCAAAAACATCCATATCGGAGCTTCATGTTCTTCTGATGAAGTCATCACCTACACGTCTCTTTTCAAAGAGTTTTGTGATATCTTCGCATGGAGTTACGAAGAAATGTCGGGTATCAACCCTGAGATTGTGATACATGAGATAAAGACATACCCCGACGCTAAACCCGTCTGGCAACTCCTTCATCCAGTTCACCCATGTAAAGCGGCTTCTATTAAGCTCGAAGTCGAGAAAATTCTGAAAGCTGGCTTTATTTATCTGGTGGCTCTCATAGACTGGGTTTCCAATCTTATCCTGATTGAAAAGAAACAAGGCACAATTCGTGTATGCGTTGATTATAGGGATATCAAAAAAGCTTGTCCAAAAGACAACTTTCCTACCCCCTTCGTCGATCAGATTGTCGATGACTATGCCGGAAGTGAAATCTTCTCTCTCATGGATGGTTTCTTTGGATATAATCAAATCAACATTGTTCCCGAGGATCAACATAAGACTTCTTTTATTTGTCCTTGGGGTACTTTTTCCTATCAGAAACTTCCTTTCGGTCTTAAGAATGCTAGCGCAACTTTTCAACACGTTATGTCTTATGCTTTCCATGATATCAAACACATCGTTCAACCATATTTGGATGATTTACCTGCTCACTCAATGTGCCAAGTTGATTACCCAAAACACCTCCCAGCCATTTTCGTCCGCTTTCGGTTCTACCGTATTCGTTTGAATCCTCATAAGTGTGTTTTTTGCATAGAATCCGACCGCCTTCTAGGTTTTATCGTTTCACGTCAAGGGATCCGGGTGGATCCTTTAAAGGTTGAGGCGATCCTTAATCTCCCTCCTTCTTCTACTCTTCGCCAATTACAAAGTTTGTAGGGGAAAGCAAACTTTCTTTGTCATTTTATTCCAAATTATGTCGAGATAACTCGTGGATTTACGCGGCTTCTAAAAAAGGATTCAGAGTTCCTCTAGGATACCATCACCAACAATGCTTTTGAGGCTTTGAAATTGTCCCTAACACATGCTCCGCTTCTCTTTCCCCCCGATTACATTCGTGATTATTTCCTTTATCTTGTTGCCTCGTAGTACACTATTGGTATGGTTCTCGTTCAAGAGGATGATGCTAATGACGGACATGTTATCTACTACTTGATTTGAAGTCTAACAGCTACTGAAATCAAGTATTTACATGTTGGAAAACTGGTCTTGGTTGTCGTCTAAGCCATCCAACGCTTCCGGCACTATATCCTCTCATGCAAGACTACCGTGATTTCTCAATGCAACCCTATGCAACACATTCTTACCCGTCAATCGCTAGGGGGAAAATACTCCAAATGGATTGTGATACTCCAGGAGTTTGACTTGGAATTCAAATGTGCCAAGTCTAAGAAGTCCTTAGTCTTTGCTGAGTTGATATGCGACTTTCCTCATTCTGCAATGGAAAATGTAGCAGCTGATTCATTACCTGATGAATCTCTTTTCCTTATTAGCATTGATGATCTTTGGTATGGTGATATCATTATATATCTCCAAACCTAGACTTTCTGGCCAAATTTTTCTAGTACTGACCGATGTCACATACGCTATCAAGCTCGTCAATACATTATCCTCAAGGATACTCTTTATCGTCGGGGGATTGACTCTGTTTTTTGATGTTGCCTAACGTTCGATGAAGCCGAGAAAGATCTGAATGACTACCATTCTAGAGAATGTGGTGGTCATATGTATGGGTATGCTACTACCCAGAAGATCTTACAAGCAGGGTATTTTTGGCCTTCTTTGTTTAACGACTGCATCATCGCCGTTCAGAAATGCCATGCTTGCCAGACCTATAATCAGAAGATACGGTCACATCCCACTCCTCTTCACCCTGTGGTCATAGTTGGTCCATTTACAAAATGGGGCATTGATTTCATGATATGTCACCCTCACTCAGCCGGGGGGAATGGTTACATTATTGTAGCCATTGATTACTTTACGAAATGGGCCGAGGCGATGCCGACATTTGACAACACTGGAAAGACCACAACATTATTCATTTTTAATCATGTCATATCTCATTTTGGTGTTCCCCAAGCTATCATCACTGATCATGGTATCCACTTCAGAAACTTCATGATGTTTGAATTTACGAAAAAGTTGGGTCTTCGCCATGATAACTCAATGCCCTATTACCCACAAGCCAATGGCCAGGTCAAAGCAATTAACAAAGTTCTCATAACTATGATCCGATGAATGATAGGGATTCATAAAACAAGTTGGCACACAATGTTTTTTTTAGCATTGTAGGCATACCATACATCCATCAAGTCCACTACTGGGTTTACACCTTTCCGGTTAGTCTATGGTGTGGAAGCCATTCTCTCGATTGAATGTGAGATACCCTCTTTAAAACTAGTTTTTGAACTCCTACCCAACACTTCTGCTGAGGAAGAACGTCTATTGTATCTTATTCGATTAGACAAAACTCGACGCGACACTACCCTAGTTATAGAAGCTCAAAAAAAGTGTGTCAAGGCCCAATACGACAAGCATGTCAAGCCTCGCGTTTTCTCCAAAGGAGATCTCGTTCTCCTCTATATTCAAGATCGAGATATGCTAGGAGATGGAAAATTCGAAGCCATGTAGCAAGGTCCTTATATCATTCGACGAGTTTTGGAAAAAGGAGCTTATGAGTTAGTGTATTACGATGGTATCCCTTTGAGTGAACCCGGGAATGGGTTGTACTTGAAGAAATACTATGCATAAAAACATATGTGCACGAGTACTTGTATTTTAATTGTATCAAACTTCTTGTGTGTTACTATAGCTTGTTTTTTTCATTATCTGGTCTCTGCCCTTATGTGACGTTGTGTTTTATTTCCAGATGTCAGAGTATTCGCTACCCTATATTGGCTTCGTTGATGGAGCTATCCGTAGTACTCATAACCTTGCTTCCACTGCATGGGCAATTTACGCCCCTACAAACTAACTTGTTTCCTTACGAGGTGTGTGCCTCGGTCGTGCGACCAACAACATTGCAGAGTATAGCGTCATTATTCAATTATTGGTTGATGTTATCTCGCTTGGAATTCATCATTTGGTTGTGCGACTCGATTCGCAGCTTGTAGTACTACAATTAAGTAATGTCTATACTATTCGAAGTCCTATTTTGTTATGGGTGTATTTGCAAATTTGCCTCTTGAAACGTTATTTCGATTACATTGAATATCAACATATTCCTAGATGTCTAAATACATTAACAGATGCATTGGCTAACTATGTATTAGATAGACATTTGAATCATTTATAAATCAATCACATCCATTTTTCACATAATGCAAGGTAAATCGGTAGACGCCGTCTGTATATATAACGATCAAAAGAGTTTTTTACAAAAATTTTTGTCCAAAGACCAAAATGTCAAAATATGAAGCTCATAGCTTCTACAAAGTGACGTCATGGATGACATTCATGGTAACACACGACTGCCCAGGCAACTCTACGAAGCAGTCGACTCATGCACCCTGACACCCCTACTGTATGAAGCTGATCACGTCGTGGAACCTTTTCAAGAGGCATGTCTAGAATATCTGTGGTTAAGCCCTCTAGGTTTTGTTCCACTACTTGATAATCCTTAGCATATTGTGGCCCTGGTGCTACCTCTCCCCACCACTGAATGGGATAAGTACCAGGAGGTCGGTAAGGTCCAACATCTATGTCATCAAAAACAAATTTTGTATTTAGTCTTTGGACGAACTTATAAAACAAAAACATTTGAATATGATAAAAAATCACAAAAACATTTAAAAAGAAAAAATGTGTGTACTTCTTACCAAGTTCCCCCCACTGAGCATCCTCTGGAAGTACTACTAAGTCCGGATCTCCTCGAAAATCCAACTCGACATAAGCATAATCATCAACCATCAACATCTGTGGTTGAAGCCAGTCAAAAAAGGTATCATCATACTTGATGATCGGTCCAGCTACGTGTCGAGCCATGAGCCGACACCATCTCAGCATCCTTGGATCCCTAGGAGCCGGTAAATTCCACTCAACCTATAGCCTTAGTAATGGAACCCTCTCAAGGAAGAAGGACACTAACAAAGATCCGTACCTGAATTGATTTAGGTCACCTCGTCTGGATTTGGTCAACTGCTTTTTTATACTACGAAGCACAACATCTGCCCAGTTGAAAACCCTAGGTTTAGTACACTCTATGGCATACTAGAATTAAATCTGTAGCGCCATGTGAGGAGAGAAACTCCCAACCATCTGAGCTATGGTGAATAGGATAGTACGAAGGGTCAAATATCGTACCCCCCAAATAGCTACTTTTCCTTTCTTTCTCTCTGTCTCGGGAAAACAGTGTAAACGACTGTACTCACTCATGGGCAGCCAACCACCTCTGCCACCAGTCAGGCTCAAATAGTGCCCATGCCGTGACAGTATAGTCAAAATGTAAATGTCCTTAATATCTAAGGATAGTGTGTGGACCCCCACATGCAATACCTACTGATCAGGATCCCACATACGCACAAGGTACTCTAATAACTTGACTTGGGCCCTCATGCCTAGGATACGAAAGTACTTCAGGAGGTCACAGTTTCTCAAAGTAGCAATAGTAGGTGGATGATTTCTGGTAATTGCATTGTCTTTTTCATGCTCCCTTTTGTGCTATTCAAGAACCATTTTGATGGCCAATTACCTGCATAAGAAGCACAAAAAGAGGATTAGCAACTCTATTCATGAATTGGTTCATTTTTATTGAGTAAAATCTTAAAAAAAAATTGTGCTTTGTGGTTCTCGCAGGTTCCCTTTGGGCACAGTGTGAGAACCTTGTAGGATGTTATGGGCTCACCTGCGAGAATCACCCATTCTCGCAAGTTCCGTATAGCCCACCTGCGAGAATGTTTGAGCGCAAGTAGGGCTCATAAAATCAACTCAAAAAATGATTTTTAACCAATGAAAATGAAAAATTAAACCATGAAAGAGTAGAATACAAGGAGCCTACCTCACTGTCGCTAACGGCTCGACGAATGGATGCTCATAACTCCCACAATCTGACGCCAAACTTCAAGGGTAAAAGAGGGGTTTTTGAGCTCAAATAGTGGAAAAGTGAAAATGATATGGTGAAAAGAGTTTTTACTCCTTTTTATTTACTTTTACCATGTTATTTGGTTTTTTATGATTATTTATCTATTAAAACCTAATCCCTAATGTCCTTTTGAGTGTAACTTTTGCAGGCGTAATGACTTCGATATTCATATACAAGGATGCGGACGTATTTTTTTTTTGTGTCATCGCGTGTTTTGATTGTTTTTTATGGTTTTTGCATAAAACCTCGAGCATGGTATTTGTCCCTTCTCGCGCTTGAAAATACATGAGAATGTGGTCGAACATACTTTTATCACTTTTTTGGGCTCAACAAGGTTATACAAAAAATGAACCCCCCTGGAGTCCTCTTTAAGCTCTTTTCAAAATCTCTAAACATGAAAAGATAGCCGAGAGACCTTGCTATTTTCACGCTCGATAAAGTATTTGAAGAAAACATATGGTGAGCGATAATTTATCTCTTTTTCAGTCTTGTCCAGACTATTTTAGGAAAAAGGAACTGAGAGAGTTCACTTTTAAGTGTTTTTCCAGACTCTATAATCATGAAAAACCTTCGAGTTTGCTATCTTTGGACTCGTTAAACAAACATCGACAAACCCGTAATGGAATCGAACCACTCCTTCTTAGGTTTCATTAAACATACTCCAAAGGACTTATCCGAAGGATAAGCTTATATCAACAAGCATATGTTATCCTCCTCAAGCTTGCGTAAAAATAAATAGGTACTCGCCAGAAATGGTGGGGGGAAATTTGGGAAAGGAATATGTTTTCATCTTCGTATTGATTGGCGGTAAGTGTCGCTCTTGAACATGACACCCCCTATTCATCATTTGTAGCCGGTTTGGAAAATCCATTTGTCTCTCATTCGATTTGCTACAAGGTCATTCCCTATGTCGTCTTTGAGTCAATGCTGCCAAATCATTGGTCGTGTCGTTCATATGTTCAATAGAAGTCCATCTGAAACCTCTATTGAGTCGGCCATCTACAGTTATCCATTCTATCTGTGTCGACCTTCCCTGTGTCTAGTTTGATTTACATCACACTTTGTTTCACCTTCAAAATATGTTACTCATTTCGTGTCATTAATGGGGGATACACCAAGGCCCTCCTGTGACGAGTTTTGTTCTGTCGACTTCAGCTCATTATCTGGAATCAGAATTAGAAATTCTTTGGTACCTTGGAGCTTGCATGCCTCAATGGCAAGTTTCCTCACTTTCGACAGTGGGTTTCCATCATTGACCCCTGATCGAAAGATTCCATTGGATGTTCGACTTCAACTCATTCATTCACACTCGATGGATTGTACTAGAGTACCTTGGGAGTCATTGACATCAATGGTGATTTCCCTCACACTGATTAATGGTTTCATCAATGACCGGTAATCAAGTGATTTTTGCCATATTCGACTTCAAACACATGTAATCACATGGTTAGATTGGTACTTTGAGCGACGAGATTGAAGACCCTGGATATCATCTCTTTGTCCAAGTTGCGATGGAGTATGTATAATTTGCGACACATAGATCCACTGTATGTCTCGTGGCTATGTCGTCTTAATTTGAAATTTCTTGCATAGATCCACAGTGTATTCCTAGTGGCTATGCTATATTTTGACGGTATGGATCCACAGTGTATGATTGGTGGCCATGACCCATGTCTACGATGTCATAAGTCTGTGATCTGAGTATGGGAATGCCTACCTCAGCATTGATATATATGATATTCTGCAGATGCTTGGGTGTTTGCAGGTTTCCGATTCGGTGTGCTCCTGGTTTCCGACACACACATGCAGCTTACAAAGTCTTTCGACTGTCACTGATTCCAACCTCATACTTTGGGGGGCATTTTGTTACCCATGATTTTGGTCATCGTGATGGTGTATTAATGATGGTGTACTCAGGCTCTTCATAAGAACTTTCTCCTGAGAAAAGTTACTTTCATCTCTTCCCAGAAAAATCCTTTTTGAAGAAGGTTCGTAGGCTATTAATATATTAGGGTGCGAGAATGACCCATTCTCGCAGGCTACCTTAAGCCAGGGTGTGAACTTCTCGCACTGTGTTGAATATCTAGGGTGCAAACTCATCCTAAAGCATGGAAAAAGATGAATTCTCGATGTTTCTAGAAGGGAATCTTCTAGAATAATGGGTTGGAATTCGAATGGTTATCCTTGTACTGGATTCCCTGATATTGTGGGATCATTCTTATCCAAGTAACTATCTCATTCTCTCTTATATATTGAGGGAATTCTCATGGAAAAAGTTAAGCAAGATTCATTGGAGAATTGGTGAAGGAATTGTGTGAAGGACTTAGCTTGAACAGTAGCTTGGAGACTTTAGCAAGTCTATCAAGAGGATTTGATCTTCTTCATACAAGGATTGAGAAAGTGTGTGTGTTATAGCCAAGAGCCATCGAAAGGAAGCGCGCAACATCAAGGTGATCAGGTTGTAATCTTTACTTTCAATTAATATGATACAGTGGCATCTCCCTTTCCCATAAAGTTATTCTCACTTTATTGTGTGATTCCTTGATCATACACATAAGTTGACAGTTGAATATATTGTGCTATCTTCACTTTGGGTTGTTTGTGTTGTCTTGGTCTTAACCTCACGAGAGCACCGGAGTGGAGCTGGAGCAATAGAGACCCTAGGAAGCGATACTAAGGTATGTTACTTGTTCCTTCCTACTAGCTGATTCAATGGTCAAAACTTAGGGAAAGAGTCATGTCCTGTCCTATTTTTTTCTAGATCCAGGTGGATCTAGGGAGATATGTTAGTGTTCTCACCTACCGATTAGTTCGATAACAATAGTAGATATGACTGAGAGATATTAAATGTGAATTATATCATCTTTGAAATCATAGGCTCCTGAATTATCCTGAAAACAAAAGAAAACAGGAATATCTCAAATATCTTTTCTAACATTAATTTAGACAATTCGAATTTTCTTAACTAGCTACAAAATCTTGTGATTCTGTAGCTAGTTATAATAACAAACAAAATCTCATTCTATTTAATAAACAAAAAGAACTAATTTAAAAATAAGCTTTGTTTAACAATCGAATAGTCTAACTCAGGAATGAAAAACAAACATGTTATTTATTCAAAAGATCTTATCTTTGATAATACAATCAAATCTCCTCATGAAACTTTGGAGTTAACAATGGCTGTAGCTACTTCTATGTTCTTAAAAATCACATGTCCTATGGTCTTCAATTGTTTTTCTGTAGGTTTCTTTACATTTTTAACACAGTCCTTTATATGTATAACCTGCTCACAGACTGGTTGAATATCCTTTGGATTTATCAAGGGTTCACCATAGGAGGCTGAGACACATGGTTGGACGGGTGAGAAGGGTGCTGTGGGATGCTAAGGCATAGGCCTAGAGAGGTAACAAACGTTTCAACACTTGCAAGCAAACCAAAACACTCACCTCAGCCACAAAGAAAATATGAGATTTTTACCTCTAAAGGACGAGCTATATCTCTAGAACGATTCAATTTCTAGGGAAACGGCCTGACTTGAAGGTAAAAGGGATCATTTCAGTTCTGGGTTTTCAAGGGTTTGATCTAATTCAAAACCATTTGATCATAATAGCTCCCACAAAAACGTGTCTCTGGCGGGCAATTACGGGGTTGACCAAACTGTAACAAGAGCGACTCAAAACAATTGGGGGTTTAGATGACAGAGGTAGAAGAGGTAAGTCTGAGCGAATATCATTAAAAAAAATAGAGAGCCTGTTAACTCATTATGCCAGCCAACCATTCCTTTCCAAATCTTCCCTAGCATTATCCTATAAGAGAAAGGTTTGGATGCCATTCAGTTCGACCTTTACCACTGGAGCCATACTGAACAGATGGGTAATTAACGCACACACACAGATGGAGTTTGCAAAAATGAAATAGAGCCATAGCCCCGAGCTTTAACAATACATGCTGTAATGATTCAAACGATGGGCAGGGTGTTTAATCAAAATGCGTGTGAAGATTTTTGTGAAACCCAAGACCATGCTAAGGAGTAATGGAAATCCTKTACATCATATGCCATCTTGGTATTGAGTACAGGCTAGGACCAAAGTACTCAGAAAACATAAGTGTGTGCATCATTTTGATTACAAAGTTGGGAAAATGAATAATAAAAAATTTTGTGAATGAAATGTGATCAAAGAGMAAACCAAAACCAATACAAACAATATCAAATGGTGGGGTCTTTCRTTTGTTAAGACTATCAATCTCTTGGACATGCTTATGAGTTGACAGGGTGAAAAATACAACCGGGTGATACCTTCCTGGCAAAGAATCGAACTCCATATTAAATAAACCATTTTCCTTCAATGAAAATTTAAAACAACATGGTAACGATAGTTGCAAGTTTTCATGCCTTCAGTCATGAAAACAAAGCATGAATAGATGATAAGTAAAATGCGACGATTTACAACTATCATTTAGGGAAAAGCTCATGAAGAGAAATAAAATTTCATAGACCCTGTGTAGGCAGCTTATAAAAATAATAATTATATAATCACTACCAACAATACCTCCTCATGTAATCAACCTTGTGATGAAGATGAGAGGGATGATCAATTCCTCCTTTATCCATTCCTTAGAATATCCTTTTGCTCCTGAAATGTTATGGAATTCGGGCTTAAAAACCCTTATAACTTGAGCGCAACAACTGATGGTTTTTGAACCATCTATATCCCATTCTTGGAAGCTTCGTGGTTGCATCAATGAACTCTTMTGAGAAMCCAAAGGATAGATACCCCACATGCATTATCTTCCCATCAAAACCGAGGGAAAATTGCATGGACAGGCCATCATCGTGGCCCTACAAGTTAGATAAAAATGGCTTCCAACCTGCGCGCAAAAACACCTCTCTGCATTGTGAAAATTTGGGAAAGGAAAAATGATCTACATAGGAAGAGGGTTCATACCTATTGGGAATTGTGGCAGAGGAAAAATTCACCACGAAAGGGTGTGATCGGGCCAAGAGATGGCATGAATTGGGTGTAGACTGAATGCGATTTGAACAGGGGAGTGAAAGACAGAGGCTGGGCGCGATTTCTTACATAGGGGCAAGGCAAATAGAAAGGTTGATTGGGCTAATAGGTTACCTATCCCGTATTGGAATGCACCTATGGTGGATTTGGTTGTACACATGTGCGCACCATCTGCCATGTGTGGGATATTTCGAATTCGAAGGAACATTTTTGGGGGGAAATGTAATGATGTGCAGTTAGATCAATGTCCAATTCTTTTGACTTGGACATTTGATCATGAACATTTCTAAATTTTTCATCCTCACTCTTAATTGTCTGCAACCAATTTAATTGAATGTCATTGATTCCTGGTTACCTAGAATTGTGGACAGTTACTGGTGAGTAAATTCATATGGCACTTCGTTTGTCACCTCATACGACACTTCATATGACTCCTCTATGTTAAATACATTTTTACCACCTGTAATGAATATCTTTCAATATTGAAATGTTTTTGACAATCAAAGTGGTTAAGGAGCAGAGGTAGAATGATCCCTTGTTGTTGATTTTTCCATCATGCTCACTCAATCCTCTTGCATAGGACATGTAATGTCAATCCTACAATGAACAAGTCATAGAAAGCCTAAGATATGTAATGTCAATCCTATAATGTATAGCTTCTAATGAGAATGAAACTGAGAAAAGTGGTCTGCTATGTTAAGTATATGTTCAACAATTTATAGCACACAGGAGTTTATCACTTCAAACATAAAATGATTATTAATTTAATAACCTGTATCATGAAAATAATACAAAAATTCTTGCAAATATTTATTTCTCCAAGAAATGATCATTTGTCAGCTCAGGAACACCTCCCCTGTTGGATCATGTTGTCATTGATGTCAATGGTTTGATTGATTGATGTCAAGTGATCGATTAATGTCAAAGGATTGATTGACTGATGATTTATGTAATATAATATGTATTTTCCTTGATGAGAATGCATAGATGAAGATGGATCAATGAGTTGTCATTGATATGATGAAGATGGATCAATGAGTTGTCATTTATACATGATGAAGATGGATCGTTGTGGTTTCATTGGTATATGATGCATTGTTGGAAAAATGTATAGATGACTCATTATTCTCTTATAATGATTGATAAGGTTCACAAATGGATGAACTCCAAAGTGGTCCCCTTATGGTGAAAGCTCTCACGGGAAGACGCTTTGCGGATTGAGTTATCCTAGAAGAATGGTTGGAGGACCCTTGCTCTCAGTATTTTCTTATCATGATTTATAAGGTGCACAAATGGATGAACTCCAAAGTGGTCCCCTTATGGTGAAATTCCTCACAGGAAGACGCTTTACGGATTGAGTTATCCTAGAAGAATGGTTGGAGGTATGTGGAATAATGAGATAAAGATCAAGGAAATTGTTGGTGAAACTATCCTAGATGGATAGTGCTTGTCATGCAATTTTCGGTGGTATGTGAAATGTCACATAGCTCCTCATGGTTTGAGAGTTATGGCCTTATGAAGATGAAGGACCCCCACATGAAGGCTTGAAGCCCCCAAGGTCAAAGAAGTCAAAGTGACCTAAAAGAAGAAATCGTTATTTAAATGATAAAGTAAATTGACAAAGTCAAGGTGGATTATTTAAATAATAAAGAGAAGTGACAAAATCAAGAAATGATGAAGTAAGGTGACAAAATCAAGAAGGAATATTTAAATGATAAAGTATTGGAGAACCTTCTATTTATGGAAAGTGGTTAACCCTAAAAATAAGGAAAAATGGTTAAGTGACCTAGAAATGGGTTAAGTGACATAAAAGAAGAAATCATTATTTAAATGATAAAGTAAAGTGACAAAGTCAAGGTGGATTATTTAAATAATAAAGAGAAGTGAAAAAAATCAAGAAATGATAAAGTAAGATGAGAAAATCAAGAAGGAATATTTAAATGATAAAATATTGGAGAAATTTCTATTTATGGAAAGTGGTTAACCCTAAAATAAGGAAAATAGGTTAAGTGACCTAGAAATGGGTTAAGTGACCTAGAGGATGAAAGTATAAATAAGATAGGTGTGGTCTCTTGTAGATCATCCTTTTTGTGGATCAATGGAGAGCTTCTTGTGAGAATATCTTTTGGAGTATTGATGGAGAGCTTCTTGTGAGAGCTTCTTGAGCATTTTTGGTGTGGAAAACTTGAGCATATTGAATATCTATAGGTGATTGAGGTAACCAAGGATATAAAAGCTGAATTTCATAAGGAAGGTGAAGAAAAGAGGGCAGGAATTGAAGGGAGGATAAATTCTTTTGATGATGCTTTCTAAGGTATATTATTTACAGGTCATCTCACCATTTTCACTATAACTTTTTTTCTATAATGATTCAGAATGTGAAATTTCTATTCCATTGAGAAAACATACCCAAGTATCTATGGTAAAAAATTCATCTTTTGGATCATTGTATTTTGGGAGTTTCGCTCTGTGGAAAATAGGGTTTGTGGCTAGTCCTGAAACTAGTCAAAAACAGGTGTTTTGGGTAAAAACATCATAACTTATTCATAACAGATCCAAATTCAGTGAGACCAAATGTGTTGGTTAGGGTACAAGATGTAGTATTTTTTTTAATATTTTCATATCAATTCAATGAACATTTTGTGCATACCACACTCTACAATGTCGCTCTCTAGAATAAGCTAGAATTCGGCAAGGTATGCCATTTTTTCTATAACACCTTTTCTGAGAGGTTCCAAGTAATGCCACCTAGAGGAATTGCATAACACACACTGAAGAACATTGTATATCATTTTCAGATATTTATTCATTACAGGTACAAAGTTATGATTATTTCAAGTTGGGGTTGTTGACTAATCTAAAACTAGTCATGGTTGAGACAGGCAGTTGATGAGTTGGCACATACATGAGGTGTATAGTTTATGATGTTGGTACACATTGATGAGTTGTTGTTGATTATTATTTGACACATGATTGTTATATAATTAGTACATGGTTGGATGCACTTGTTTATGGTACAATTTGATTATAGGTAGTTTGGCACAGGTTGGTGCATGGTTGATGCACTTGTTTATAATGACAGATTGATATCTGTTGAGGATTTTTGTCTCATCTCAGTTGGTGCTGAGAATGTAAGTTGAGTCTTGCATATAGAGCTGGTTCTCTTGTAGAGTTGTACTCTATTCAGTTGTTGTTGAAACAACCCCAGATTGAAGTCCATAACAAAAAGAAAAGTTGTTCTTTGTGTTCCTTGTGGAGATGATTTGTTGATGATATGTTGTTGATATGTATTCACATCTAACTTATTATAAATGACAGAAATGAGTAATGAGAAAATTTTGAATGTTAACTAAGGAGTTTTTGTGTAAGAGGGATTTTTTGGGAAAAATATCCCCACACTCATTCACCCCCCCTCTAAGTGTGGTAGGTGTGTCCAACAATTGGTATCAAAGCGGGCCTTCACTACAAGCATTAACAAGCTTGAAGGATATTCATAGACACACAAATGGATGATGAAATACCAATCCTTGATGAGGAAAAATATTCTACTTGGAGAATAGATATGAGAGTGTATTTGAAGAAAATGGGAGCAACTATTTGGAAGGCAGCCATTGGTGGATCGGTTCTGTTGAAGAACAAGTCAAAGTTTGCAGCTCAAAGGGAAGGAAAGAAGAATGATGCATTGGCTCTCAAGACCATTCTTAGTGGACTTTCAAGCCCTATAAAAGAGAGCATGGGACAATGCAGTTCCACCAAGGATCTATGGCTAAAGATAGAGGAGACATATCAAAAAAAGAAAGAACATGTTGAAGACCACTCCGTCAAGATTATCAAAGGTAAAGAATCTCTAACTCTTGATTGCATATGTGATGATTTTAAAGGAAAAGAATCATGTGATGATGTTGGAAAGAAGGAAGATATTGAAGATACTTCAAATGAACGTAAAGAATCTCCAAAGACTCTTGATTGCATTGATTCAAAATGTGATGATGTTGAATTTTTCTCAAGTGAAGAAGATGATATAGAAACAATTTGTGTAAAGTTTGATGATAGTTATCCCATAAAAAGAATAGAAGAAAATCCATTAGAACTTCAAAAGGAAATTGAAGAAAGTTCATATAGATATAGAAGTGATCATTTTTATACACACTATAACTATCTTTTGGGTAGCACTAAAAAGTTTCTTAGGAGGAGTCAAAGGTACATCTTGACATTAAAGGAAATGCTCAAAGAGAGCAATAAGACTCAACTAGAAGAAAAGGAAGAAGAAATCACAAGACTAAAGAATGAAAAAAAAAATGTGAAGGTAGATGATGAGATTAGAAAAAGTTTTGAAACTATTGTCCATCTCAAGACCCAAATTGAAGAAGCCGAAAGAATAGAGGAACTATTGAATAATCAAATAAATGAAAAGGAAGAGTCATGTTGTAAGCTAGAAGCTAAAATTGTTGACCTTAGAAATAAGGTAGAAAATTCAAACAAATTCTTGAATAGCTCACTAATATTGGATGAGATCTTAGAAAGTCAAAGATCACCATATGATAAATCAGGTCTTGGATACAAAGGAGAATATACACATGCTGAAGCAAGAACCTCAAAGAAGCATGAGGTAAATCCATCAAAGAAGGAAGACAATGTTGCAAAGCAACCATCTACACAAGGCAAAGAAAATTTCAAAAGAACAAAGCAATGAAGACATCAAGAAGTTATTCTAGGGACACCAAAGCAAAGGTATGAAAGTACTTTTCATGGGCATTGTTATTCATGTAATGAATATGGTCACAAAGATTTTGAATGTAGATATTATGAAAGGAGATATAATGGAAGATTTTATAACACCACGAGGTGTTGGAGATGTGATCAAGTAGGACACATTGTTGTTCACTGTAACACTATGAGATGCTATAGTTGTAGTGGATTTGGCCACAAATCCCATGAGTGTTGGAACACAAGAATAAATTCCATGATGAGAACTTCAAATAGCATGGCTAAAAGAAGGAATGAAGGAAGGGAGACATATTTTAAAACATGGATGCTCAGAGCTCAATTTCTGAGGAGCAGGGACATCTACAAAAGTGGGTGAAGAAAACAGAGCAACCATAACGAAATGAAAGACTGAAGGGAAGCTCAAGTAAGTCATCTACTGAAGCATATGCGGGTGACAGTGGTATCAGGCATGTAAATATGCATTTGACCTGGTATAGGTCACGTACATACATGAGTTGTTGTGCAACAGACCACATATATGTGGTAAATCCTTGAGAAAAAGGCTATGCACATGGATTGCAGCTTGATGTGATGGTATAACACTTTGTTGAAGGGTCTGACATTGTTTGTTGTAGATTCTAACACTATTTGTTGCAGGTTTAAGTGTTCATCTATTGGATTATGTAAAATAAAATATCGAGTGCATGACACTAACCCATGAGTATGGATTGATGTTGATCTATTGGTGTACATGGCTGGTACATATTTGAGTTTCATTGATATGTCTTATGATGTATTATTGGAAGCATATGTTGATATCATGGTGCATGCACTTTTTCATGTGGATTGGGCTACATATTGGTACATATGGTTGGTGAGTTGATGAGGTGATCATG